>JAOQML010000196.1:37152631-37168579 GCA_027568935.1 Erythroxylum urbanii
ATTTATGTCATCCACAAAATATAAGCATCAGATTATTTTTATTAAAATTTAAAATTTAATTCCATTTTTAAAAATTTGAATTAATATTATAAATTGATTAAATTTTAGTTTTTTTTAAATAATTAACCTCACAAAAATTAATGGAGAAAGAGGCAAAACATTCATTAGCAAAGCCAGCATTGTAGGTAGCAGCTAAAACGACGTGTAGTTGTTGAAGAGAAAATACGCGCCAACTTAGCAAACGCAAAATTAGAAAGAATAACCGAAAAATGTTTTTGATCTAAGAAGTAAATCAAAGACGAACATGAGGCCGATGGAAACTATACACGATCTGGTCGAAGAGGCAAAGCTTCGAACGGTTTGGTGGTTTCTTTGTATCTTCGCCGTCACTTACTTTTTGTCTCGTAAGCTTGTTGCTTGATTGCGCTGATCTAAGAGAAGCATAAGTTTATGATAGGGGAGGTTTTGGGTTCAATTTTCGTTTTTCTATTACAATCGGGTTCTGAATTTGTGTTTACTGTGATAAATTAGTTTTCTTTTTTGATACATTTTAGTTGTTCACTGTGAATTTGTGTTCTGAATTTGTGCTGGTATTTCTATTTATTGATATACTTTTTGTGTAGTGTTGTTCTAGTTGTTTTGAATTTCGGGATTGTATCTCATATTTTGTCATTTTAGGTTTAACTGTGAATTTTTTTTTAACCCAATTAAGTTAGTTTATTGGCCGTAATGCATTCGTTTCATATACCTTTTTTTTTTCCTTTTTTCTTTTCTTCTTTTGAAGTGAAGAATTCTTGCATATAAACATTTTAACTGCGTTTTTATATGGTATTAATATTTTTCTGAGTTGAGCTTTAGTGAATGATGATTTATGACACTGATACAATAATATGACTTCAAATTATATACCAGAGGTTGCTTATGTGGACGAGGTAATAGTTTACTGTGTTGACATATTGTTAATGATGATTTGTGACTGTGTTTATAACAGTTAGTATACGTATCAGGTTGCATGCAGCTTTTGGCTTTGTGGAAATTGTTGTTGTGACTATGAATATTGTTAGGATTTTAATTCCTTATTGCAGATACAAGCACATCAATGTGGGTGAATCTGCCCATATCAATCCTAATTGTATCTGCATCACGAGTTTTGTCTAATGAGGTAGAGTTCAAGTGGAAAGTACGCCAGCCTGTTTCTCTGCAGTCGTATTTGTCTCATTTGGAGAAGAAAAAAGTATCCCGAACTGATCCACACCTTTCTTCTTCACCACCTCCACCAAGATGGAAAAGAAAAATTGATTCTCCAGTTGTAGAGGCTGCACTAAATGATCTTATTGATAAAATATTGAAGGATTTTGTGGTAGATCTGTGGTACTCTGAGATTACACCTGACAAGGAAGCTCCTGAGCTTATTCGTTCAGTAATCATGGATGCTATTGGTGAGGTATCAGTAAGGGCTAAAGAGATAAACCTTATTGATTTGCTAACTAGGTAATTTTGCCTGGAAGATTTTTTCAGAAACTGAAAGTTGAGTAGTAAATAAATGTGAATATTTGAATGATTCTTTGTGCAGGGATGTGGTTGATCTAATAGGGGATCATTTGGACCTATTCAGACGAAATCAATCATCTATTGGTGTTGATATAATGGGAACACTTTCTGCAGAGGAGAGAGATGAAAGATTGAAACACCATCTCATGGTTTCTGAGGAGCTCCATCCTGCATTAATATCTCTTGAGAGTGAGTACAAGGTGTGAGGGGAGTGTTCTGATCATCAAAAAGTTTCTTCCTTTTGCTTTCAGAACCTATATAATATATACACACACACACACACACACATATATATATGTTGTTCAAACCTCCTTTTTTTATATATTGTTTGCCTTTTGATAAACAAAAGGTTCTTCAGCGAATCATTGGTGGAGTCATAGCTATAGTATTAAGACCTCGAGAAGCTCAATGCCCTTTGGTCCGTACTGTTTCTCGAGAGATTATAACTTGCTTGGTAGTGCAGCCAATTTTGAATCTTGCAAGTCCTGGGTAAGCGGTCTATGTTTTTGGTATTCTTATTCATCTTTTTTAAATCACCAACTTTTCTAGAACATCATGGCTTCATTGCTTGCTATTTCCTCCCATCGCTTGCATCATTTCTTTTTGTTTCAGAAAAGGTTTTAGTAGATAATGTGGGACTCCTATGTCTAATGCACTAATTTGTTTCTATTAGTCTGCAATTTACTTTATATGAATTTATGTTTGTTTTTTAATTTGTAACTCACTGCTTGAATAGATTATTAGTTCCATTATTTCTGCAATAAGAGATCTCAGTATTTTTATATTTTCATGTAATCAGGTATATCAATCAGGTGATTGAGTACATTTTGGTTGCTATTAAAGATGGTGGTCTTATGGATATTGTTGGTTATCAATCTACAAGTGGCGTGCATGATGTTAATTCTAACTCTAAAATGGATTCAACCTTAAATAGTGAAAACGCTGATTCTTTTGATGGAGAAAAGAGTTATCAACAAAGTGATATGCCCTTGGCAAACGTTGATACTGATACACAAACAAAATTAGAATATAAGTTAGGCCAGCAAGAGGCTTTACAGCCACGTAGTGCAGAGTGGGCACACATACTTGAGACCACAACGCAGAGACGAAGAGAAGTTCTTGCTCCTGAAAATCTTGAAAACATGTGGGTAAAAGGAAGAAATTACAAAAAGAAAGAGAAAAAAAATGTCGAGGGGGTTGAGTATATAGGAAAAGCTTCTGCAATGAGTAGTTCTACAAGAACTGCAAGTCTGGGAAAGGAAATGATAACCAGCAACTCTATGATTCTCACAGAAACAGATGATAAAGCTGCATTGGAAGTACCCGGTCAATCAAGTGTTGATACTGTATTATGCAGTGAGAACACACGTGAGAGACAGTGTAATCTGAATTATGATAAGTTGCCATCTTTTCAGAAACAACATATTGGACATGAATTGAGGAGTTCCTGGAGTGCTTCTACTGGTGAAAATAAAACTAGTTTGAAGAGATCCAACAGTTCTTCTGTGAAAGCAACATCTGATCATAAAAAGGCATTTACTGGACAAGTAGGCGGATCCATTATTTCAGAGTTCTACAAGTCCAGTTATGGCAGTCATAGCAATGATCATGTTGTAAAGCAAATCTCAGACATAATGGTCCGGAATGTGAGACCTCATGTTCCTAAACTAAAATGCAGGGTGGGTATAACTTTCTGGAGTTGATTGTAAGAAATAAATAATGTGAAAAGGAAAATTTGGAGTGAAGTGTCATTTTGATGTGAGGTTCGAACTATGGGAGCTTCTTTATTTAGCTTTCTTCCAAATGTGAGTGATACATAGATCTGATTCAAGTGCTACTTGTGTTCCTATTTCTTAACAGGTCCTTGGAGCCTACTTTGAGAAACTAGGTTCAAAATCTTTTGCTGTTTACTCAATTGTTCTGATAGATGCAGAAAACACTACTTGGTTTGTTAACCGAAGGTTTATTTCTCTTCTTTATCACGTTCTAATGCAGATCTTCAGATTATTGCATGGAACTTCTTGAAATTCCATTAAGGAAAGAGTTTATGCGATTTAAATTTTAAAGATTTTCTTTGCAGATACAGTAATTTTGAGATACTGCATAGACGCCTAAAGGAAATTCCTAATTACACGTTGCACTTGCCTCCCAAGAGGATATTCTCGTCAAGCACTGATGATGCTTTTGTTAATCAACGCTGCATTCAGCTTGATAGATATCTTCAAGTGTTTATCTAGTCCCTGCTCTTTATTCTTTAGTGGAGTGGTTGTTTCCTTTTTTCTACATTTTGAATCACACTGCATTTTTCAGGATCTCTTATCTATAGCTAATGTTGCTGAACAGCATGAAGTATGGGATTTCTTGAGTGTTTCTTCGAAGGTGCAAAATCTGTTGAATTGCACATATTCTGTCTTCGTTTGTATTATTGTTTTCTTTGTTGTAATTCAGTTGAAAGCTGAACGCACCTGAAGTTCTACATTTTTTCTTTCACTTTTGAAGAATTACTCGTTTGGGGAATCTTCATCAGTAATGAGACCCCTTGTAGGTATGCAGATAAACTCTTGTTTATTACCTCTCCTTAAGGCGTCTTTAGTTTAAGAAAAAACCTCACATTGTCTGCTCTGTAACTGGTTTACAATCCAATCCAAGCAGATTGTGCAACCACTTCTTCAGAATTGCTGTTTGGAATAATTGATATTTGAGAGCTATTATCATTGGTTATGTTCCACCTTCATTTGGTAATTTTCTAACTCTAATTCTGATGTTTGAATTTACTCAGTTCATGTGGATGATGCTGTTGACGACATTTTGTACCAACTCAAAGGGGTTTCTGACTGCTTAAAGCATATTGTTGGCTCATCTTCCCCTTTTGATAAAACCTTGTCATCTCAAAAGAATAATTTGTCATGTCATGCTAATGACATGAGTTATCCTATCTGGAGGGAAAATACATCAGAAACCATGAACATCATTTCTGATGATGAACAAAATGGCAAGCAAAGCTGCCAACACCAGGGGGAGGTTGCATCCAGTGAACATACTGATCAGTGGCATTCAGATAATGGGTTAAACTGCAAGGGTTTTCAACCTCAAGTAATCAAACATAAGGAGGAGCTTAGGAACTTAGGTTCAGGAGAACAAATTCATTCAGATGTGAAGTCTGAGTGGAAGGAATGTGGTGGAATACCTCCAACAAGTTCTTTTATAAGCTCTAATCGTGAAAAACGTCCAGTTGAAATGCCTCCAGAGGTAATTTTTGTTTAGAAAATGTCAATCTGTTGGTTCATTTTTGCATTATCTTTTCATGTGAAGGCATATGGTCTATCTACATTGTGTTTGAAATGGATAATTTGTTCTTAATTGGACTATTCATGTGTGCTTTTTCCTATTCTGTTGATTTTTTGCTCATAAGCTGCTATCTGCTGAATCGTCAACTTTGGAGTAATCAAGATGAACATTTTTTTTATTCAGAGCAAACCATTATGTGAAAATCAGATTGAATTATTTCCTTGGCTTTTACCCTGTGAAAAGCAAGTGGTTTCTGCATTTTCCTTGAAATATTATTGATCTCTTTGATTCAATAACACAGCATTATCTTTGTTGATTGCTGTATTACAGTCTCGGTTACTTGTAGACACTTTTGGATACTAATAGTTCATTCCTATGGCAGTGGGCCCCACCTAATGTAAGTGTACCTTTGTTAAATCTGGTAGATAAGGTCTTTCAGCTAAAAAGAAGAGGGTGGCTGAGGTGAGTTGTTTGCTGTTTTAATTTAATCAATTATGCATTTATTAAATTTTGTGTGTTCTTTGGGCGGTTTCTTGTCAACAAATATATGTACAAGATGCTTTGCTTTTGTTTTTCAATCCTAATTTTGCTACTTTTAACTTTTCTTTTTCTTCTTATTTTAACCTTTTCTCGTTTCCTTTATGATAAGCTACTTGAATTAAGATTCTTACGAATTAAAATGTATTTACATTTTTGGAAAAGCTGCGATAAGCATAATGAACTTTGGGGAAATGCCTGGTATATTTCTTTGGCCTTGATTTTGGGCAACTGCTCGGGAGTACTTGATCACTTTTTGGGGTTCTGATGAGGGGAAAACACAGCTTCACTTCTTTTGGCTCAAGTTTTGTTGTCCTGTTTATATATGCAAATGGCTATCGTCTTTAACATGTGGTTATTTGTTTTTGCTTCTACAGGAGACAAGTATTTTGGATGTCAATGCAAGTAGTACAGTTAGTAATGGAAGATGCCGTTGATGATTGGCTGTTGAGGCAGATTTATTGGCTTAGGAGAGAAGATACTATTGCACAAGGGATTCGGTGGCTGCAGGATGTAAGGACTTAAACCAATGTTATTATCAATGTTTAAACTGGTCTTGTTCTTCTTTATACTCTCTGTCTCATCAGATGATTCTACACTGCTTCTCTTGGTCTATTTTTTTTGGTTGTATAAAGAATTAGTCAGTTTTGGACATGCGGAATTTGCTGATTTGGCAATCTAAGGCCCCTTCCAGGCACCAGCATCTTTGCACCAACTTCTTCAATCTAAGTGAGCAAATTCCAAGAACGAGGACCTTAGATTCTGGTTTAACATGAAAAGGGCTTAGTTATGTAAAGTAACTAGTTGTTCTATTTTTTAAAATTTAATTTTAACTTACTGGTTTGTCGCCTGGAGGATGGGTTTGGATTGCCAAAATGCTAGATCAGGCATTATAAGAATTCCGATGAATGTTTAAGCTCAGACCTCCATTTTATCTTTCCTCAACATAGTGACTCCAAATGAATTAGTAACTGCATATTTCTAGCAACCTGATATTATACCAACATGTAAACTCATGCTGCATGTGCATGATGATAATTAATGTCACATGCGTAATTTATGTGGCTACATCACTGTGCCATTGTTTTCCTTTGCATGTTATACTTTGACACTGGCTTGTATTAACGTATCAATCTCCATTTTTCATCTAATAACTTGTCTCTCGTAGTTTCTCTGGCCGGATGGTTCATTCTTCATGCAAGTTACAGAGGATAATCTTGATGACGCCCATCGAAGCCTGATGCCCTTTCAGATTAGCCAATATACTAAAAGTAAGGCTTCAAATATCTCCTTTGAAGAACAGCTTGAAGCTGCCCGTAGAGCTAGTGATATCAAGAAAATGCTGTTTGGTGAGTTCAACATTCCTTTTAAGTCTCACATTCAGTTATATGAGATCAATTTATATTATTCTGAATTGATTCCCCCTGTGGTATTTATCATGTCTGAAAGTATTTGGTCATCCATTTTTTAGCTTTTGTTTCCATTCTTTTTCCTAGAAGTACATAGGTTGAGGTTTAAAAGTCCGTAACTAGTTAATAGAATTGATGTAACTTGGAAAAACCAGTACGCATTTATGTGATTGAAAAGATCCCCTTTTTCATGATTATATAAACCATGTTGATTTTCCTTGTTCATTAACATTTATATGTTTACATGTCTCGGATGCACTTATGAATGATTGAAGAAAAGAAATGACCCCCTTTCTCATTTTAGGTGGAGCTCCAACGGCCTTAGCGAGCTTTGTTGGGAAGAAACAGTACAAGCGATGTGCAAGAGATATTTTCTATTTCACTCAGGTTGATCTTCGATTGTCTCTGTCAGCCTATCTCACTATAATTTCTCAAATTTTATTTCACGTACGCATTTCTTAAATTCTGTGCTCATACATCATTTGCGACTGAACATTGTTATGATTTCTGACACTTGCAGTCTACTATTTGTGTGAAGCAACTCACATATGCTATCCTAGAGCTGTTACTGGTTTCAGTTTTCCCAGAGCTCCGGGATCTTCTGTTGGATATTCATAAGAAGATGCCAGTACCACCTTCTTAGGAAGCCCATGATTTCATTGAGTACTCCTTATTTTTGTGGTCTAAAGATACCATGAATAGAAAAAAAGAAAGGTTCATGCTGAGCTCCAAGAATGGCCAGAACTCAATCAATGTGTCTCAACGGCGTTGCATATACAGTATTTGTTCATTTGATGCCAAAAGGACGACTTGATGGGTGAGAAAATTGGGTGTGTTTTTCTTCCTCCAACACATTTTTCAGATAGAGGGATTGAAGCAGAGTAAGGTCTCTTGGTTGAAAGTGTATAGAGTTGTAAACTTTAGGCCTTGGCGTGTATAGAAGATGGTACTTTTGTATTGGTAGAGGGTGGGTTCAAATCAAAATAGGAAATAAATAATGTAAGTGGTACTGATTTAAGAATTGTATTGATGCAAGAAGTTCATCCGATTGCCTAAGTAGGACAGACTCTATCTGCTAATTATTGTCATTGTCAATTCCTTTTTTTACTAAAATGATTGGGGAAGAATAAGGGTTGATACTTTTTCGGATAATACCTTCTTCCTTCATGTCCCTCACTAGCTCTTCAGTAACTCCTGATTCCATCAATTGAACATCACCTCCCACTGATTCTTTCCATTGAATGTGATCACCACTCCTTGATACTAAGAAATGTCAAATGACAAATGATAACTATGTCGTATATTCAGTTTTTACCCTGGGTCAAAAGATCTCATCTCTTTATTGGACGGAAAGAAATAGAAGGATGAGATCTTCTGGCACAGAATAGGAACTGAGTAAATGACATAGAAGATCTCATTCGTGAAGCAATGACCATTCATTAGTTCTTATGCATTTTATTGCCGGTAAACTTTATAACATCTACTACCATGATCATTATTAGGTAAATTATTTCAACTACATCCCCTTTTCTCTTAATCATAATCTCATCAACAAAATTATGTATGCTCCATCATTAATTAACATATGAATTGTTTTATCCCTAAAAACTCCAACTACTTTGACACAGTGAGGAAAAAAAAAAGCAACACACTTAATTTGAAGAAACAGGAGAATCTACTCATAGAAAAATCTTAAAGATAACTGAAAATGAGAATATTACTATTTGAATGAATCATACAACATTTGAGAGGCCTATTTATGCACTTCGACAAAGCAATTTAATCCAAAGAAAAATAAGAAATTAAGAACAAACAGAAAACTTAAAGAAAATAGAAAATTGAAACAAGTAGAAAACTTATAGAAATAAAAAACTAAAATAAGAAGAAAAACTATAAAAATAGAAAACTTATACAAATAAAAAACCAAAAAAACTATAAAAATAGGAAACTAACTCAAGTAGGAAACTTATAGAAATAGAAAGCTTATTTTAATACATGTTTCATATCAGTCCCTTCTACTTGAAAAAAACTCGTCCTTAAATGTTTTGGAAGATCCGGGTGCAATGACTTATTAAAAAGAAAGTTCGGTTAATATTTCACATTTTGATTTAGTGATAATAAGGAAAGTCTGCCCCTCTACTTTGGAAGCTTTGGGCTAGGAATTCTTTAGTTGCTGGTGAAGCACAAAGTTTTTTTCCCTTTCTTCAGCTTGTACACATTTTCCTGTTCATCCTATTGAGTAGCAGCATCAAATTGCTAAGGTTGTCTATCCCAATATCAATCGACAAGCATTCATATCCACAACATGAAAGTAAATATTAACTAATTATTGACTAATAGAAAATGATACTTTTAAGCTCTTAGTCATTCGAAACTTGTCTATTGATTCAATCCACCTTATTGTGTAAGAGTTCTGAGTGCTTTTAATCTACAATCTTGGTTATTTCAACACATCTTTGCCAATGATGTTTTCGCAACTCTTACTGTCAACAATCGCATCAAACAATCGATCTACAATGGTATTATGTCTAAAACAAACGATTTTTAGTACTTGTTAAAAAATATATCAAAGGAAATCATTGATTCCATTTTTCCTATTCCAAATGAGTGCCAAATTATATCATCCACAAATCTTATTTATTTATTGCAAAGTCTGTGGATGAGGTTATTGGGAATAAGGTTGGAACTGAAAAAATTGTACAAACAATTTGGTTCCGTTTCATGCTATTAAACATAACCCTATCATCAAATTCAATATAAGGTGCTCAACTCCTCACTTTGCATTACTAGGAATCATATTATAATTATGCATGTCTTCAAATTTTATTATTGTCTATGTAACTTTAATCACATGAGAACAAACCTAAGCATTGCAATCAATTTGTCCACTTGATTTTGGTTTCATTCTAAGCATCCCTTATGATTTTTGCAACCAACCTTTCATATTTTTTATAAAATCAAATATCATTTTCAAATTTTCATACTTCATTCTCATTTTTAGTATCACACCTTCATCTTCTTGTTCTCCATAAAACTACAAGGAGTAATCACTACCTTATAAAAAAATATCACTACATTGTAGAAAATACCACGGCTTTCTATAAAAAGTACTACCTTATACTATAAAAAATACCACTTAATGCTATAATATATACCATTTCATAATAGAATGTTTATGTCAATCAAACATGTGCTATAACTTTACATGAACTATGTCTCAAACATTATATAAAAAAGCACTACAATATATAAAAGGGTAATTATAAAAAAGTTCTCAAATTTTGGTCAATTTTGTAATTATAGTTCGAACTTTAATAGTGGTAATAAAATGTCAAAATATTCAATTTTTTTCAATTCTAACATGACATTAATGATTCAGTTGTCTTTACTACTGTATCCTCGTATCAATCAAAATTTTCACGTAATAACCAAAACTTGCTATTTTTGTGTCAAATGAAGAATGAAAAAGATATTTAGTGATTTAATCTTGTTGAAATGAGATCATTTTAGTTATATCATAAAATGACATCATTTTATTAATTTAATTCAGTTATGTTTATTAAAGTTGATGTGTCTTATTAATTAGGATTTTTAAATACGTGACATTACTATATTAACAAATATAATTTTAGTCGGGCTAAAATTAACATGCTTAAAAAAAAGTGAGGCAAGGTGTTGATGATTGTCAACTAAAAAAGATTATTAATAATATTTAATTACATTAATAATAAAGTGTAATTACATTAAAATTAATAATTGAATATATTTTTGTTATTTTAAAAAATAAAATAAAAAAATCGTCCCTTCATTGGTTGGAGTTGGATTTCCTTCTCCCGCCTTTTCTCATCATGTCTTTATTCTTTTCTACAGTCTCTCCGCCATTCCCTTACACCTTTCCACTCACTCAGAGAAAGAGCGAGAAAGACACAGAATTGTTAACTATGGTGTCAAGGAGAAGAAATGCTGAGGAAGACACTGCAAACGCTGAAAACACCAACAACTATAATGGCGATGACAGTGCTGGTGCTTTAAGGAAACGAGCTATTGAGAAGGAAGCCAAAGGGAGTAACGGCTTGGGGTATGAGGAGTTGAGAGACAGAAGGATAAGAGAGAACAAGGACAGAATGCAAAAGTTGGGTCTTTTCGAACTCTCCCTGAAGCTGAAGCCCCAGCCTAAGAAAACTCCCCAAAACGTCTCCTCTCAGAGGAGAAAGCCTCAAAATGCATTGACCGCCGCTGCCTCCCCTAGGCGATCTACCAGGTATATGTGTGTGTTTTTCATCTGCGTTGTGCTTGTTTAGTGAGAAATTTTTGAGAAAAGTATTTTACTTTTTGGGAAAGTTCTTCGTGGTTGGATTTCTTTTTAATCATTACAGTGTTTTTTTTTTTTGGAAAGTATCGTTACAGCATGTTTGTGAAGAAATACTTTGTTTTCATCGAAGGCTATGAAAGAGTGTGTTGTCTTTGCATATCGTTGGTTTAAACGGTGCGATTAAGTTAAAGCTCTAAAGAATGTGTTGAAGTAAGCAGCTTCTTGTTTTGCTAATCTGTCTTTTTGGTAACATGATGGGTTTAGGTTGAAGTGCTTGACTCCGGTTAACTACAAGGAGAGACCTATTAAAATCAAGATAGAATTGTCTGAGGATGTGGAGATACGTATACTGGAGGGTTCTCAGCCCGAATTTTATACAGAAGAACATGAGAAACTCTTGGGGGATTCTAAGACACCTTGGACTTTGTGTGTAGATGGTTATGACTCTGATGGAAATCGCATGTATGATCCGGAGAACGGAGAGACATGCCATCAGTGCAGGTAATTAGCTTGTGAAATCTTTCTAATCATTGAGTTTTGGTTAGTTTGTTTGGTATCATTTTGTGCATCATGAATTGTTATGCATGGTTGCTTCTTAGAAACAAGCTTACAGACGGTTCTACCTTGCAGACAAAAAACTCTTGGTCTTCACACTCATTGCAGCAAATGCAACTTGGTCCAAGGCCAGTTTTGTGGAGACTGCTTATACACTAGGTTGTAACACTATCTTAAAATTTAAACCACTTGCTTTTTTTTTTTTTGTTGGTAATCTGAAAGAGCTTTTTCTTGCTCCTGTCGTATTTGTGCTTAAATGTTGTTGCTTGATTTTTCCTTACAAAGTGCCTATTTTGATACCAGAGAGGCACTCAAAAGATCGTTTTCAGACGTATTTAGGTGCAAAACTATTTCTATTCCCAAAACCTGTTTTCGTGTGTTCTTTTCGCTTTGAAGTTTACCATACAAAAAACCAATAAGAACAAAAGAAGAATTGTCTCAATTAGCTGCCACAGTAGGCGCTTTCTGTTCTTCCTTGTTTAGCAATGCTGAGAAAAGTAGCATCTTCTCCATCATAGCACATGTTTCATCCGATTGAAATCATTTTCAACTTTGGTATGAAAAAATCTTAGATGAGGTTCTTAAATGCCTATCCTTGTCTATCCCAAAATTTTGTAATCGAATTTGAGACAATGCATCTATTTTAGGTCTTAAATATGCGTGCAGAACACACAAACATACCATCAAATAATATAAGTTACAGCTCTACTAGAAGGCATACATAAGTGCACAAATCAGAATCAGATGCCACCACCGAAATTCACAGGCGTTGTGTTTTATGTTGTCTGAATAAACGTCTTCAAGTATGACCATTGTCCCTCTCTTGTGCAGATATGGAGAAAATGTTATTGAAGTAAATGATAATCCAAGTTGGATTTGTCCAGCTTGTCGGGATATTTGTAACTGCAGTCGATGTCGAAAAGGGAAAGGTTGGACACCAACAGGTTGTATTTATAAGAAGGTAATGCAGTTAACACATTTTCCTTTGTTTTCTTTTCTAATATCCTTTCAGATGCATCTTGTTCTCAATCTGACTTTGGATAAATATTAGAAGAGGTTTTAGGAATGTCAGGTGTACACAGCTTTAGGACTGCTTATTGAAAAGCGGTTCTTGTATAACATAATCCCATAGCCTTCCAAGTCAAAACGTGTTTAGAATTGTGCAATGATTCACCCACAGGTCAGGAATAATTGCAGCTCTTAATAATGCTATTCAAGAGTATTTTAAAGTTTTGCGCTTTTGTCTTGCTGAATTGTCCAATCATGTGACCTCCAAACTTTGGCATCTAGAAATGTGGCTGGCCAATATCATTTCAACTACAATGCGTAGTACACGAATGCTAACTTCTCTTTCTTCTTTCAGGTTTTGAAGCTGGGCTTCCGGTCTGTTGCTCATTATCTCATTCAAACTCAGCGTGGCCAAAGTCGCTCAGCAGACTTACTCACCAAAGGTTTGGTTTCGGAGGCAGACTCACTCACCAAAGGTTTGGTTTCTGAGGAGGGAACACTTCTGTCTGCTAATACAGATCAGCTGAACGAGTTTTATGATGCTCAGCCCAAGATTGATCAACATAAGATGGAAAAAGATGTGAAGCAAGAGCACTATTCTGATAGTAGCTATGATGTTGATGCCGACAATGAAGATGATGACGAAGACGATAGTGGTGATAGCACTGAATAATTTTGGTAGATAAAGATCTTTTGTGCTGCAAAATTTCAACTGGAGTTGGAGGCGCATTCAGTATAGTTCCTGATATGTAGGAGGAAGAATGAGACTTGCTCTTTTTGACGTTACATTTCCCTGCTTGTTTGAGTTTAGTTTTCCCAAAGCTGTCAGATTTTGTCCAGCAATTAGCTGTAGCTTCGACTTATAACTCAAGCAACATGGTATGCTCATAGTCCTAAGCAGTAAGCAGTTCTATGTTAAAACTAACAATGCTTCTTTCTTCGTTGATACATGGTTCAGGTGCTCATACGTGAAAGTTACTTAATGTACTAAATGTATGAACATGATCAAGACTATCAAGTAAGACCAATGTCATCATTATATCAACCCTTGAATGTAACTGTGGAGTTTATCCAATGTAAAGGTAGCCATAGTTGTGTTGAATCATACAAAAGAGAGTTCTTTTTCCTTGGGAAGACAAAAACGTTAACATTATATTCAGGTGTATTTGGGTGGGCCAAAAGAAAAGAATTGTGATGAATAGACCTCCAGTTCCAATCCATCTTCATGTTTAAAGGAATTACCATGTTCATCTGATGCGAGGTTCAGAAGATACTGCCAAGCCCAGAAATGGAATCACGAAGATCTGAATATAGACCATAGAGAGAATACTGCCGGAGATTGGACACTTCATACCACGAATTAAGAGCTTCAAGATTCTTGTCAGTGCCTGAAAACGCCAGTTGTATTCCCACACTGCAATCAACATCTCCGCCATTGCTACTACACTTCGAGTTCGGTACTGCACAGTCCTGGCCATTGGAGCAGACCATGTCCTTGGAGCATGATTTACACCCGAATTTCTTCCAGAACAAGTTTTGAAGTGTACCCTTCTGGAATTCAAGAACCTGTAACACACACGACATAAGTTTCATAAAAACCACACTATAACACTGCATTTTTTGTCAATTTGCTTACCAAGGTGAAGCTTTTTATGGTCATTGTACTGTCAGATACCAATACAGGAAATGATCTTGCTGCATACTTTCTTCCGGCAAATGCGACCATGTAAGCACCTCCATCGACCTGAAAAGCTTTTTTTTTTGTCCATTAATATGCAGGAAAATCCATTTCAAAGATCAATTACAATGATTAAGAGACATTAATCATTATGGTCCTCGAGATTTAAAGCTCAAAATGCACTGATCTTCAATTAGATAAATGAGAACCATGAAAAGTAGAGAGATTTTTTACTCTCTCGTTATTGTGCTATAAAACGTAGCAACAGGAAAGGAAAGAAAAAGCCAATGTTGTATACCGGAGAACTGCCATTGAGGGTAAGCAGAGAAAGCTCATCAACTTTAGGTCTAAAGACAGCAACTTGTGCAGTACCTCCGGCCAGACCAAGACGAGAATCACATGGTGAAAGTTGAACCTGATTGGAAAAGAAAGACTCCTTATTGGAAAACACAACACCGAATGTGAAACCGCCCGATTTCTGCACAGAAGCATCCATGCAAGGGTCAAAAACATCATTTGTATCGGATGCATTTGCACCAACCATTATCAGCATCATCATCACCATCATGATCTTCTTTGTTTCCATCTTTTCTGTCAACATATCATCAATCCATATACAGTTCCTCTGCGTGAATAATTATGCAAACGATATTGGAACAACTGTATATTAAAGGCCGGTCAACTCGCAGAGAACATGGAGTGTATGACCCAGATTCTCATTTATTCAGAAATCAGATAAACAATCTCAGAAACTTGAAGACGGGGTAAGATGATGACAGAAACTAAAACTACCAAGTTCCAAAACTGCCTTCAAGATACGATCTTTATGTGTCGAAGTCACCTTAAAATACAGATGGGGTTCAGGGCAACATTGGTAGTGTGTTGCATGGCCTTTTATTAGTCTTCCTAGGAAAAAGCAAAAGACGCGCTAACGGTTATGTAGGCAAGCTAGATGGATCTTGTCTCATCAATGGAAGTTGGTCTTTGAAAAAAGAAAAAAACAATGTAAATCAATGAAAGGACTGTAAAAGAAGATTGGTCTGAATTGAAGATTGTAGTTTGACTAAAATTGAGACAATTCAATCATTTAAAGCAATTGGATCTCGACTCGGGTCAGATTAGACAAATTATATATATTTTAATTTTTAAAATACTAAAAACGTCTCAATTTATTCAAAATGATTAGGATTGATTATATATTTTTTAATCTTTTAAAACTAAAAATGCATTGTTTGACTTAAAAATTTTACATTTTGAACCGGACTTTGAGCTCGAGTTTGATTAGACTCATTTATATATTTTTATTTTTTTTAAAATTATTAGATTCTGTCTTAACGAGATTTATATTGAATGTTATTGTTGTTAATTTTTTAAAAACTAAAAATGTCTCATTTTATTTACAATAACATTGCTTTATTTAAAAATTTCAAATTGTGAACTAGATTAGGTTGATCAGCTTGAGGCCAAGTTCAAAATTTAAGGAAAAAAATAAACTCGACCTAAAATTCGATCAACTCAAACTAAATTCTTTCCTTTTTTTTTTTTGCGTACAAGAGGAAAATAAACAACAGAAACTACAAAGTTACACTCCTATGCGCGGATAGGGCACC
>JAOQML010000196.1:37191206-37202417 GCA_027568935.1 Erythroxylum urbanii
CAGCTGTTTACCAAACTAATTTATTAGCTTCTTCACTTAGTCAACAAGCTGAATTAAGTTGACCAGCTGAAAAAGATCTGATAAGCTCTTTACCAAACGAGGCCAAAGTCTCGTATCCACAAACTTGTATCTTTCTTTTATTTGGCTTTGTTATTAGTGATAGAATAATTGAACGAAATATTGATTAATATCATGATTAATCAATATAATTAGACTAATCCTATGATTGCAATATGCTAGATTTAATAATTGGATGGACAAATACCTGAAAATTGAGAAACAATTGAGTCCATTGTTGTGTTTTTGTGAAGCGGAGCGACAGAGATGCAGAAGATTGACTACTGCTATTCCAAATTCTGAAAGACACACGTACAATTCTTGATGGGGGGAACTGTATTTAAAGTTGGCCAGCAGTAGGGCCTCCTGTACACTATAAACATGGGTTAAGCCTACCCATTAAAACAAGCCCATGATCATAGGTCCAATGACACGTATGAAATTTGACATCTAATTAATCGGGATTTGTATAAAATTATGTTTATTATGCTAGGCTACATAATTAATGATAAAATTCTATCATTCTCTCACTTAGACAGTATAACCAACATCAATGAACAACATAAACAAATCCCCATATTAATATAACAATATATGGCCATAATATGATGTCAAAATAGAGCTAATAATCTCTCAATCATCATCATCATCATCATTATCACCCAGTTTGAAATCCCGCAATGAAGCGGGGTCTAGAGAAGTCTGATAGTATGCAGCCTTACCCTTACATAGTAAAGAGGCTGTTTCCTGTAGACCCACATGTAGATGTGACGATAAAAAGTGATGCAGATGAAAACTGATATGTTAAGAGTGGAAGTAAATAAAATTAAATAAGTACAATAAAACAAAACCAAATAAAATAACTGCTATGATGGCCAAAATCATTGTTAGTAGATACAAGCTTAAAAGAAAAGTTATTAAATAAATAAATATATATATAAAAATAAACAATAATAGTAATAATAATACATACATACACTACTTACTAATTACCAAATAAAAAGTGTGGGGTACCAACGGTTCTCTTTAAGAAAAGATTGATGTTTTGTGGCAGTAGCCGATGTGTCAATAGCTGAATTATCAGGAGGCTCGATGTTGCGTCGAGCGCAAGCGAATTAGATACCAAGGAAAAAGATACTTCTCCTCTCTTTCTGGACCGTACTATCTTGTTCGGTTAACCAAAGACACCTCGACCATGTTCATGTTACAGTAAAGGAAATATTCAGGGAGAAGGAATAACGTAAATAGGTTGGAGTTGCAAAACTCAGAAATGCTAAAACTATGCCACCAAAATACATCTCACACAGAACACATGAACAAAGTAATGTGCACACATCACAATTGAAAAGCATACAATCCGCGGAAAAGAAAATACCCCATGAAACTATAAGGTTGGCTGGAAACTGCCACCCTTTACCTTCACGCAATGCTGAGAACCCCGGTGCTTGTCTTGCACCTGGTTGGACAAACATAGGAACCCCCTCGCAAGTACCGCGCTTGACGCTCCCCCTATTTCTGCCGGTGACCATTTCGGTGTGTCGCAACTGAGTCCTAAAACCACCGCTGGTTTGTAGTCACGAGCCTTCTGCAGATGATTCCTCATATGTTTTTACTAATTACATTCTTCATAACACCTGTCAAGGAAGAAAATGTGAAAAAGAAAATGGAAAAGAAGGAGAGAAAGAAAGATCAAACTTGTGAACTAGTTAAAGCCATAATTTGAATGTGATTTGAATCAGCAGTTGCACTGGCAGGCAAAAGCTTCGTAGGATCTTAACCTCCTCACCCCAACGTTCTTGGCATTGTTAGCTTCTTTGTATCACACAAACCACCCAACTCAAAACCTGTTAGGCCCGCCAAGCTGAGTGACGGCATCAACGAATCTATCGTAGAGCTCAGTCGTCCACCAGAGCTGGGGTTTTGGATCCGTCGTGAGAACCAAGTTGGTTCTCATTCTAATCATCGTTTCTCATAAATGTTGGACATAAAAGCATAAGCTGTGCGATCTGATAGGAGGTTACAAGCACCTCAACAGTATAGAAATCAGACCCGATAGAAGAACTGATAACATATATGCAAGATACTCATACCTCGATGACCGAAACAAAATGTGTCATAAAGAAATGCACACAAAATGGTGATTCGTCCAAACAAAATGGCCCAATTATCCACCCAAGATGCCAAATGAGATTTAACAAAATATCTCAAAACAACAAAATGAGACTGGATACAATATGTCTCCAACAAAATGCCATATACATACAAATATTTAAACATATCTGTGCAGTATATCCAGAAAGTATGTGGCAATAACAATAATAGCAATGATTATAAACAAAAGTCTCTAGACTGAATAACAAAATAGTCAAATACAATGTTGCTATATATAAAAATAGCATAAAAGACAGACTCCCACTAATCCAAGGCATCAAAAGATTTAGATAGACCCAGACGGGTTACATGATTTACAAAAGCTTTAACAGCAAGCTTTTGGTTAGAGGGTCTGCCACCATAAAATCAGTGGGTATATGCTCTATACGAGTCTAATATTCCTTAACCTTCTCTCTAATAAACAAATACTTTGTATCAAAATGCTTCGAACACTTGGAGTTCTTGCACATTTGAGAGAAGCCCACCACAGTAGAGTTATCACAATATATGGTTAGAGGTCTGGAAACACTCTCTACAAGATGAAGCTCATAAATGAAATTCGTTAACCATATTGCTTGTCGAGTAGCTTCGTAACAAGCCACATACTCTGCCTTTATAGTTGAAGTTGCTGAAAGTGTTTGTTTAACACTTTTCCAACATACAGCTCCTCCAGCAAGTATCAAGATATATCCTGATGTGGATTTGTGATCATCAGGGTAGCCATCATAATCAAAATTAGAATAACCTATCACCTCAAGGTTCAGACATCCTGTAAGGGAGCATATATTATTTAGTACCTTGTAGATACCTCAGAACTCGTTTCACAACTTATCAATGACCCACACTAGGGTTGCTTAAGTATCTCCTAAGTATACCAACAACAAAAGCAATATTAAAATGTGTACAAAAATTGAGTATACATAAGACTGCCAACAGCAGAAGCATATGAGACCTTTTTCATCTCTGACTTATCTTTATCATTTTGAGGACATTGGCTATTCGAGAGTTTGTCACCCTTTTGGATTGGAGCACTACAAGGATTATAAGTCTTTATGTCGAATCTATTCAAGATCCTTTCAATATACCTTTTTTGAGACAAACCAAGAACACTATATCACCATGAATTTCAATGCCCGGAACAAAAGAAGCATCACAACAAGATCTTTCATATTAAAATGAGTTGTCTACATTTGTTTAGTCTCAGAAAGAAAATTCAGATCATGACTAGCTAAAAGAATATCATCGACATATATGACAAGAATAATGAACTTTCTACCACTATTTTTCAAGTAAATGCATTGATCAACAATATTTTCCTTGAAGCCAAGGGAGCAAACAATTTGGTTAAACTTCAAGTACCACTATCTGGAGGCTTGTTTTAGACCATAAATGGATTTTCTCAATTTTCATACCAAGTGTACTTTACCTTTCTCAACAAATCTAGCAGGCTGATTCATGAATACATCTTTATACAAATCACCATTTAGGAAAGTAGTTTTCACATTCATTTAATAGAGCTCCAAATCAAAATGAGCAACCAAAGCCATCACAATACGTAATGAATCTTTAGTAGAGACCGGGAAAAAAGTCTCATTATAGTCTATACCTTCCCTTTAGTTATACCCCTTTGCAACAAGTCTGACTTTGTACCTTTCTATCTCACCTCTAGCATCACGTTTAGTCTTAAAGACCCATTCACACCTAATAGTTTTACAACCATTGTGTAATTCCACCAAATCCCAAAAGTCACTCGTACTCATAAAAACCAGCTCATCTTCCATGGTTGCCAACCATTGTGAACTACGAGGACAAGAAATGACATCTTGAAAGGAAATAGGATCTGAGTCTTCAGCTAAATTGAATTCATGCTCCTCCAAGTAAACATAATAGTCTCGAAATTTAGAAAATTCAGTGGATCTAGGAATCCTTTCAGATCTCCTAGGTGGAACTATAATCACATATGGGACTTGAGTATCAATGCCAACCTATTGAGGAATTTCAACATCATTTCCTGGATCAACAACATCATCATGAATCAGAGGAGATTGAATTGCCTCAGGATGAAATATAACAGGTGTATGAACAACAAGACAATCCTTTCTGAAATCAACAATACGAGACACATGTCTTTTATTATGTTTTATGTCCCCTTCAAAATAGACAGCCCGATTTGATTCAATGACGCTAGTAGTGTGATTGGGACAACAGAATCTTGAACCTCTTGAGCCAATAAAGTAAGATGAAATAGTTCTAGCATCTATACTAGGCACATGATTGAGAACACAAACAATAGTCCTCAAAGCGTCTCCCCACAAGAACTCTGGTAAGGTGGAATGACTTAGCATGCATAAGAGTACGATTTTGTCCCTCTACAATCCCATTTTGTTAAGGAGTGCCAGGCATGGTATATTGCGCTTCAATTCCAAAATCCTGAAGTATTTAGCAAAAGGGCCAGGGTTTCTACTAATTTCATCATACCGACCATAATACTCACCACCTCTATCAGATCTTACACATTTAATCTACTTCCCAAGTTTCAATTCAATAACATTTTTTAAAGATTTAAAAGCATCCAAGGATTCAAATTTCTCACGCAACAATTCAACCCAAACCATATCGAGAAAAATTATCAATGAAGGTGATGAAGTACCTATAGCCTCCTATGGCAATAGGAGTAATAGGTCCACAGATGTCTATGTGAATTATTTGTAATGGTTCCTCCTTGCTAGTCATTTTCTCCTTTCTTACTTTAGCTGTAAACTTCCCTTTTATGTAATCAACACAAGTGTCAAAATCAGAGAAATCCAAATCATGTAAAATAGTTTCCTTAATCAATCTTTCCATTCTCTCCTTAGAGATATGTCTAACCATTTATGCCACAACATAGAATATTTTTCAGTAACTCTCTCACGTTTCTTTCCAACAACAACATTAACATCATCATGTGGTCGGTCAAAACGAGAAGAATTAGCAATTAGCATAAACAATCCATAACGCATATTGCAGAACCAACAATAATAAAATCATAGTACAAAATAATATCATTATTGATTATATGGAAAATGTATCACAACTGTGTAAAACAGAAACTAAAATCAAATTCCTTCATATAGAAGGCACATAAACAGTATCTTTCAAAATCAAATCATGTCCACTACTCAACTTTAAGGAAACTACTCCTGTGTGCTCAACATTAACATTAGATCCATCTCCTAGTTGCATCATCAACTCCCCTTTATTTGGCCTCCACCTGCTTTTGAGCTCCTGCAATAAGTTCGTTACATAAATAATGGCACTATTGTCTAACCACCATAAAGTAGGAGGAACATCAACAAGATTTGATTCAAAATAGACAAAGAGTTGAGTTATACCTTTCCTTTTTGCCAACCAATTTTGAAACTTTTCACAGTCACGCTGCCTATGCCCATGTTCATGACAAAAGTTGCATTTTCCATTAAAAATAGGCTTAGGCTTAGCACCAGAACTCTCACCAAGCCCAGAAGGTAATGCAGGTTTATCATTCCTGTTCTTCTTAAATTGAGGCTTATCCTGTTTGTTTCTATGAAATTTCTTCTTCTCATCACTCTTATGAGAAGTGTGGTGAATAATGTGGGACTTTCCCTTCTTAATAGTATGCTCCTCTTGAATAAGGATGGAAATCAATTCATCAATGCTCCATTCATCTTTCTGAGTACGGTACGTAGTCCTGAGAACATCAAACTCAGACGGAAGAGATTCAAACACTTGCTAGATCAGATAATCCTCTCCTAATACAACTTTTATAGACTTCAACTTGTTATACCAGTTCACAAGCTTCATTACATGCTCATGAACACCACCCACACCATCATACTTGGTCTTAGATAGAGAAGACAAGAGATTAGACTTTTCAGTCTTATCAAACTTCTGGAATTTTTCACCAACAACCTTGTGATAATTTTTGGCATTATTAGTTTCAGTGATGCTCTCTTTAATAGTCTTCTCCATTGTGTACTTGATGGTCATCAAACAGACCTTGTTAAAACGAACCCACTTATCATATTTAGCTTTATCTGCAGCGGAAGACTCAGCAGTGACTTGTGCAGGCTCATCCTCAAGGAGAGCAATATCAACATTTGAAACAGCCAAAAAAAGATTCAAGAATTCAAGCCAGTCCTCATAATTGGTCCCATTTAGCTTAACCAAAGAATTCAAAGTTGGAAATTGTTACAATGCAGGGAGATTTAGCAAATATATCTATGTATAGTAAAATTGGGCAAACAACACAGTTGGGTTCTCATGCAATTACAATCCTGCCTAAGAGTCCCAAATTACAACACAGATCACCTAGAACATTAAATTATGCCCTAAAGCTAATATCGATAGGATACTGAAAACTCAAAGACATAATTTAATGAATTAAACAAAGCATTAGAAACTACATTGATAAAGACAAACCGATAGGGTAAGTGCACCATTAACATAGTATCTAATGTATGCCTAATAACAACATCACAATAACATTTTGTAATAATTGGTCTCATGATAGGCGAGCACACAATTACACAAAATAAATGACAAGAGTCCAATAACAGATTCCAAGATTGCCCCATAGTTTTTAGTTAGCACTACAATTACAAAATTAACCATATTAATCATATAATCTAACATTATATGCATAAACTACATCCAAAATTAATTTTGGTGCAAACTATATTACCACTGAAAGTACATAAGACCCCACAAGCCCAAAACATACAAGAAACAAGTACAAAAATTTTCAAGATAAAATTCGGAGAGTACATTATATATTTATCAATTTTAAATTTCGGGAAAAATAAAATAAATATTTCTATTATTCAAAAAATTCCAAAAAATACAATAAATTAGAACTGGGCAAATGGAACAATCTGGCAAAATTTGGGACAAAACGGAGAAGGGACGACGCTGCACGAGCCCCCACGCGCCACCACTGCCCGTGGGGAAAGACCAGCCAGGTCAGGCTGCGTCTTTCTCACCCGAAAGACTGGTATTCGGGTCGTCCAACCTGGTTCGCGACCCGACTCCAAAAAATGTCATATCTCCCTCAATTTTGATCGATTTTTAACAAAATTGGTGTCATTAGATTCAAAATTGAACGTTCTATTAAACCCCTCAATCAATTTCCTGAAAAAGCTACTGAAAATGTTTTCAAAAAAAAGAAAATTCGAAATAAAACGGTTTTCGAAAAGGGATGGTTCGGTTTGGTTCGAGTTTTGGATTTTTAAAGAACAAACAGAAAATTCAACATACTTATCATACGATTTAACACTAAATCGAAACAAATCAACAATAACAAAAGATTTCACAGAAAATAAATTAACAAAACCGAAAACCCCAAATTCTATGAAAATAAACATCTCGAAAATTACCCAAAATTAGCAGTCACAATTAGGGTTAACCTGTCTCTGATACCACTTGAAAGAATAATTGAATGAAATTATTATTGTTTTCTGTGAAGCGAAGTGGCAGAGACGCAGAGGATTAACTACTGCTATTCCAAATCTTGATTAGAAAAATCCGTACAGTTCTAAATGGGGCGACTGTATTTAAGGTTGGCTAGCAGTAGGGCCTACTGTGCACTGCAAACTATGGGCCAAGCCTACCCATCATAGTAAGCCCATGAACACAGGCCCAATGACAGGTTAGAGAGAATTACCAAGCTCAATTATCTTGACATCCAATTAATCGGGGTTTAATGTTTATTATGCTAGTCCATCAAATTAATGATTAAAATTCTATCATCATCACTCTTCAAAATTCAAATGGAGCAAAATGGGCTGTTCGATGTGTTCATAAACAATGGTTATTTTAAACTGAGCCAAGGATGGGTAGGTTTTGCACGGGGAAACAATCTGGAGGAAGGAAATGTTTGTCTTTGAGCTGATTAACAGCAAAGATGTGGTGTTAAAAGTTATCAGATTCCATGTACATGAAATGAGGAACAAGTTGACAGGTCTTCAAAGTGAAAATGATGCTTAAACTGTGCACTTGATCGCTGGATTCTTTCTGGCTGGACAAAACATTCCAAGTACCCTCTCCTCTGACTCTTATACTCAGTTCTTCTGCATCTCTAAGGCTGGTTGTAAATTGTAATAGTGTCTACTTATCAATTTTCACCTTTTGTTGAATTTTATTAGTACTTGAGTGTCTCATAATGGAACCAACAAAGTATTTTCGGATTACGTGCGTACAAAATCAAAAGCCTATCAGGAAAGGCCAGCCCTGAACCCTGTACCTTCTCTTTCTCATTTGATCAAGAGATTCAGCCATGTCAGGGGAGAGAGTTCGTCCAATCTCCAACTTCCCCTTTACTGAAGATTGAAGAAGGGTATTTTGCCAAATACCATCCAAATTATTTTGTCCAAGCTCTCAAAGCTACAAAGTTTTGTAATTTCTTCCTGAAAATGGCTTCCCTGAAAACTGTCAACTTCACATCTGCCAAACCTTATTACCATCTTGAACGTTGAGCAGTCTGTTTGTGCAAAATATAAAATCTGAAAATGACCAAATTTATAAATATAAGCAATCTTGCCTAAACGGTATCTTTAAACAACGATTTAATTCATTAATATTCAATTCATAAAAAAATTTTCCTGACCCACGCATGCATTAAATAAGAAATCAGCTTGCTGTCCACAATGCTCCAGGTATGATTTTGTAAGATATATTTAAATCTTTTGACCGATACCATAGAATGACTATCATCGTTTTGGGATGTGTTTATTCCTTTTTCTTGATTCTGCATTGCTCACAGCGTTTATTGTTTATAATCCCCTTTTGATTTGAGCTAGCAATGTGTAGTTCCATTTTTGTTCTTGACTTGTTTATACGTTTCTTATACATATCCCGCTGAGGAGCTAGCCATTATGATATGAACCAAAACAAGTTTTTCTCTTGTGTGCTTTTGTGATTGATCACGTTAGTTTGGGCCATCAGAAATGGGGAGGCGAGCCTTGGGAGATGTTGCAGTAGTACTGTTGTTAATGTTGATGGTGCTAGTCGTACTGGTAATAGCTGAAGGGCGGCTACTTAAGGAAGATTATGATGATGTTGTTGTTGATGATGGTTTTCTTTTAACTACTAGCAATCTTAATGATCTTGACAGAGATGCTCTTTACGCTCTTATTAATGATAGTTCCACCGGAGGTGGCGGCGGCGCTAGAGCAAGTGTAGAACAGATGATGCATTATTACTTAATCTTCAAGTTGATGACGGTAACGTTAATATTACTGCTTCTGTTCTACTATAAGGTGTGGGAAAATCTTATAGTACCGGGAGCTTTCCAATTTACTTTGGAAGTATATGTCTTGTTGAGTTTTGTAATGGAAAATTGATGTTTTTCATGATTAATCATTTATTCTAATGTCTCAAGAATTCGATCGAAAGTTAAAACGGAAAAGATAAAAAATTTAAAGTTTAATTGATATTAGATCTACCATAATATCAGTTAAATATTGAATAACATTAAAGAATTTAAAATATAATTAAAAAAACTGTAATTTATTTAAAGTTTAATTGAAAAGAGATACTATTGAATGAAAATTAATCGGTTTATTTTAGTTTATAAAAATCAATTAGTTTACGAAAATCAATCGATTAACTAATAAACTAATCGGTTTTAACAACAAGAGTTATTAAAATAAATCAAAATAAAAGATTAAAAATCAAACAAAAAAATTAACCGAATCAAAGTTTTTATAGTTGAACCAACTGAACCGGTTTAATTTCTTAATCATAAGTTTATAATGCAAAGGAAGCAAATTTAGGAAGCATTATTAATGTAATGGATTATATTTCGATTCTTGGCTTTTTTGTTACATATATTTGTTATAAATATGTCTATTTTCAATTTTAGAGTGAAAAATATAAATATCTAATATAGTTTAATTTTAAAAAAAATCATGATTTTTAAAATTTTTAGTTTCTTAGAATTTTTTTCTTAAATTGTGGTTAAAATAAAACACACTCGATATAAATATCATTTATGAATTAATTAAATGGTTAATTATTCTCAAACTTTCGTCAATTTTTAAATTATAGTCCGATCTTTAAAGAGTAGCAATAAAATGTCTAAATTTTCAATTGTTTTCAATTCTAATCCAAACTTCAAAAAGTGATAATGAAATGGTCAAACTTTTAATTTTATTCAATTTTAGCCTGACGTTATCTGTATTCTCCCTCAGTCCTTTATTTTCTATTGTTCTTCTGAAGTCCCATACTACTCTCGCATTATAGCGTATTGCATCATTAAGTTTTTCATTTTTAGTTCATTCTCTTAATGTTCTTAGTGCAAGGGCATCAAGGCTGTGTAATCTGAAAATCGAAGAATAAGGACGTCGAGAGAACAAACTAAAAATGAAGGGAAAAACTGAAATCAAATCTTAAAGTCATCGAGGCTGCGTAATCTAATTTAGGTCATTTTTAAACAATAACATCATTTTAATTATGTGATTAAACGACGTCATTTCATTAATTTTCATTTTTTGTGTTAATTTTAGCTAACATGTATTAATAGTTAAGATTTCTAAAACAACAAAATTAACATAAACATTAACGTTGGGTGAGAATTGAAAAAAATTAAAAGTTTGATCATTTTATTGTTACTTTTGATGTTTAGGTTAGAATTAAAAAAAATTGAAAGTTTGGTTATTTTATTATTACTTTTTAAAATTCAGGCTATAAGTAACAAATTGACTAAAGTTTCGGCATTTTTTGTAATTAACCTTAATTAAATGTCACTAATATGACAACTAAACTCAAATTTTGCGTCAATTTGATTTAAATCAATAATTTAAGAAAATTATAATAAATTATAATTAGTAAATATTTACACTAGTTCTCATTATAACAAAAAATGATCTAACTCATTAATAAGTATATTAATTCAATAAAAATTTTGTTTTGTGAATTGTGTTTTGTATACAACTAATGATTAAAAAACCTAACTAGTTCAGCAGGTTCAATTCAAAATTTCAGTTGAAT
>JAOQML010000196.1:37237260-37248994 GCA_027568935.1 Erythroxylum urbanii
CTCTCTGTAGAACCAGCAAAAGATGATGAAAAGAACGAAGATACCAAGAAATCTCAACTTGCTTATTATTATTATTATTACCCTTCTAACCATGGTAGAGTTGTCTAGGAAAATCCAAATGCTTGTGTAATTTGCTAATTTTTTATGGAGAAAAATATTTAAATAAGAAAATAAAATAGGGAGTCAAATAATTAATATGCGTCTAAAAGATAGCATTTAAAATAGAGTTGTAATAAAAAACAATAATTTAAAATTTGGACCGCAAATTAAACCAATAAAATAAGATATTTAAGGTTTAAAAGTTTCAATCAAGAATTAAACTGTTATAAAATAGATATATAATAAATATTGAATAAAACTGAAGAAAATCTTAAATAAAATTTAAAAAGCAAACTATCTTTGTTTATAAAAACTTGAAGTTTAATTAAAAAAGAAGATTATAAAATGAAAATAAACTAGTCTATTCTAGTTCATAAAAGTTTATTACTTTATAAAATGTGACCAATTAATTAATAAATTGATTAATTTTTAATAACAAAAATTATTAAGATAAATCTTACTAAAAATTTACAGTTCAAAGATTTTAAAATGAGACCAGCTGAACCATTTTGGTATTTTACCAAACTATATAAATCTTAGGATTACTTTTACTCGTGCCAAATATTGTAATGCAAATCAAGAGAATAAATTTTAATTTTGCGGGCAAATGTCGTATTCAATTATAATGCACTGAAATGAAAGATTAAAATGCAAACGTGTTCAATTATAATGCACTGAAATGAAATATTAAAATGCAAAACCAACTTCTTATTAAGTGAAGAATAAGTGAACGAAGTTTACACTTTGGCTCTGTTTGACAAATCTGTATTAGTTGTTAGCTGATTATATCAGATGATTTGACTAGTGAATAGTATCAATTATTTATTAAAGATGTTTAGTAAACTTAACTGTTGATGTGTAAAATGACTTATGAAAACATGATTTTAAAAAAAATATAAGGCATGAATATTATATTTCTGAATATTTTGTTGAATATTCTTATAAGAATTTAGATTTAGATATTTTTAACTTTAATAAAAAATATAATAATAATAATAATAATAATAACAACAACAACAACAGCAGCAACAACAACAACAACAATAATAATAATAATAACAACAACAGCAGCAGCAACAACAAGAAGAATAATAATAACAATAACAATAATAATAATAATAATAATAATAATAATAATAATAATCCAAAGTTAAATTCTCTATTAATATGAATGATGCAGTGAGTTACATCATATTAGTATTTTTTTATATAATATGTATAAATTTTATTATTTAATAAATTAAAAATATCTATAATTATAGTATGACACAGATACGATGTATAGTAATTATATACTAAAAATATTAATTTGATGTGACTCTTTATGTTCAAAAACTTAATATTATGATATTTTTAAATGTAAATTAATATTATAAAATTAAATAAAGATAAAAAAGTTTAATTAACCTTTTATTATATTCTTCTAAACTTTACGACATAATTGTATGATAAAAAAAAGCTAAATTTGAAAATACACAGAGCAAAAGTAGAGAGTAAAGTGGAGGGCAATATTGTCATTAGACAAACACCTAACTCTAAATGCTCCTCTTATGGAACTTTTAGAAATCAAATTATTAGAGTTAAATAAGCTAACCAATAAGTCATTCACTAAACATATCAATAACTTTTTAAAATGGTCAAAAAGGTAATTTTTAGTCAATAAACTAAAAAACAATTGATAAGCCGTTTGCGAAGCACTTTCTTTGCTTTTATCAAATTATCACATTTCCTCGTCTGCAGTGTGAACAGTAACAAGCACTAGGCACATTTTACCGAAAATTAAAGAAAATTTTCCATCTAAACAATGTAATAAATGCTTTTAGACAACTTTCATATAAAAATAATAAATATTAAAATAGAAATTTCCCTATAAAAAGAAGCCATGTATTTTCTAAATGGAAAAACGTACAAACTAATGCATGTGTGAACATTGGTTGAACAAATCCTTCTAATGTTTGTCAAACGTCATGCGTACCAAGAAAAATACATGCATTTAGAAATATTTGTTTAAGAAATATCCCAATTGCATATAAAACCTAATTTATCGATCAAGTAAAGGAGATGTGCTTGAAGTTGATAACGCCATTACATATTCGACACTAAATTTAAAGGTATGTTCCAGTTCAGGAAAATAAGGTATTGAATTTTTTTCATAACAATGAAACGTGTAACCATTGTTTTTGAATACGTATTAAATTTTTAAATGCACATAATAATTCATAAATTATGTATTTGAAAGCCATTCGAGTTGATAAAAGATTGGTTGACAACTTAAGTCCAAAATTTTATTTTAATTTGACCTCATTCTTGAAGTTCGTGTTAAGATCATTTTGAATAGTCTAAGTTTGACTTGATTGAGTTCAAGTAGTCTAAAATCTAATCGATTTGACATATAAAATGACTTTATTTGATCAATTGGTTCTTTAATTATTTAATAAAATGACTTTATTTGATTAATCGATTCTCTAATTATTTAATAAAATGACTTTATTTTATTAATTGATTCTTTAATTACTTAAAATCGAGATTTCACATATTGTACCTTTTAACTCGATTAACTTAAATTTAATTTATAGACTACAAACTAAAATAGTCCAAATTGAATTAAATTTACCATTCCTAATAAGAACCTTTAGCTGATAAAAGGTCGGAGGCATTTAGAGATGCCGTTCGGACTGTGTCCAACCTGATTTGAAATTAATAAACTTAGTTTAAGTTATAATTTTGGGCTCAGTTTGACCTTTTATTTTAAAATTTTTTGAGTTTCAAACAAAAGTTTTATTAATTTTTAATTTCAAGATATAATCGAACTTTATCTGATTTCAATCAAACTTTAAATCACCCAAACTCGAGCTCAAGTATGGTTATGAGTATCGTTCCATATCGGCCAAAAAATATAACGATATCGGTTAAAATGGTACCGATTATGGGTACTGCCGATATTAAAGTTTTTGCCTGATATCGGTCGGTATTCAAAATACCAATCGGTACTGTAAGGTTTGAAAATTTGAGGGACTAATTAGCAAAATTCTCAAAATTTTTAGCCTAAACCCCCCGACCCATTTGCATCTGCTTCTTCTCTCATTTTTCATCTCTCTCCTAGACACTCTCTAATCTCCATACTCTCTCGTTCTACTCTCCGGTGGCTGCTTCTCCCTCTGCAGCTGGTGACAACACCGTACACCCTCCTCGGTTCCTCCACTCTCCACCATCGTCCACCATCCACTGCTGCCTGCCACCACCGCATCTGAAGTTGCCACTCGCCAGATCTGGAAAATATCCATATTCAAACCCAACCCGAACCAAAATTTTGAACCAAATACATTGTGAATTTTTTGGATTTTTTTAAATTGTTTGTTTTCTGTTTAATTGCATTTGTGAATTGTGATTGTGAATGGCTTGGATTGTTGGAAGCTGGAATTAAATTATGTGGATTTGTGATTTGTGTTGGGTTGGAAACTTGGAATTGGATATTTTGATTGGAGTTGAATGAATGATGCATGGTTTTTTTGTTATCTTAATGGTTATGATTTGGTTCATTCATGGTATGACTATGCATGAATTGCGATTTGAATTTTAAGCATACCATTTGCATTTGTAAGTAATCACAAACTATCAACGTACAAAAGAAACATGATTGTTAAGCATTGCAAGAGTAATTATAAATATGATTCTTTCCAATCCATATATTAGAAATTTATATAATTAAAATGAATACAATTTAATAATTTCTTCTTCTTTTTATGTTAATGAAACTTAACTAAAATTTCCTCCATCTTCTTTAATAAAGAATAAAGATAAAGAATTGATAATAATTTTCCTCAATTTCAAATATTAAATTTAAAGTATTGCCCGAAGAAGTATTTAAAGTTTTGACATTCAATTTGTCTTTTCCTCGGAGGACTATTGTAAATTATATAAAATAATGATTGCATTATTTTATTTCTAGAAAAGGATATCTTACAATTTATACATTATCTTTTAATAAACTAAATTCTTTGTTACTTGTATATAGTATACAAGATATCTCAAGAACTTTATTAATTTCCAAATCGAATATAAATAAATTCAATACCTTGGAATATAGTCAAGCTCCATCCTTTTTTTCTGATTGTTGATACTAAACTTGAGCTTCTATAAGATGTCATTAAAGTGATTGAGTCAATATCATAGGCTTGTGGATTAGGCAGAACTTAATGCTATCAATTGAAATCATGCATCTATCAATTCTTTTATTGTCATGAGAATTCATTGTCATAAGAATTGATATGTATTTCTTTATTGAATTGTATGTCACGGAACACTAGTTTAATTATTTTAAGTTATGCATGAAACATACTTTTGAAAAATAAGTTCAAATGTAGTCCAATATGGTGAAGCTTAACATTCAACCTACCATGCATGTAGTTTAATCATAAGTTAATATATCTTGTTACTTCAATCATATTTGATGGAACTAATTTCCTTTTACAAGCTACAAATGTAAAGTCCTACTAGTAAGTGTGTGGTTTTGTTGGTTTCTGACTTATTGATGAATTGTATTAGATAAAATTAGATTGTGTAGGATGAAATTGAATTGTGTATGATTTTGATATATGTCTTCATTTATTGTTACAGATTAATGGAAGGAAGTTCAAGTACTCCTGATCAAACTGCTTCAGGAAGATACAATGATCTAGCTTGAGCTTATGTTGCATTAGTCCCAAGTATAAAGAACCATACAATTTGCTTATTTTGTAACAAACATTTGAAAAGTAGAGAAATCACCTAATTGAAGAAGCATTTAGTCGGGGTTAAAAGAAATGTAGAACCTTGTAAAAAGTAAGTCATGATGTGAAGTAACAAATGAAAACAATGCTTGAAGAACTTTTTAGCAAGTTGTTAGCAAGTTGGTGCAGATCCTAGTTTCACGAACATGACAAATTTTGAGATGAATCTCTTAAGGGGAAAGCAAGAAAGAAGCAAAGGACTAGCGTTACAGGTTGAGATTAGTAAAGGTGTGAATGATGTAGAAGAAGAATCTGATGAAAAAGAAGACTGGTACTACTCACACGGAACTTTGGCAAATGGTTGAAAAGAATGAAAAAGGACAAATCCGAATTCAGACAATATGGTGGAAGCTCACTGAATACTAATCTAAAGCAACAAGTTAAACCTTAAAAGAGTGAAAGGAAGGTGAAGAAAATCCAGTGCCATGAGTGTCAAGGCTTTGGGCATATTCAAGCCGAGTGTGCAAATACTTTGAAGAAAAGAAAAGGAAAATCCTTTACTAGCACTTGGATTGAGAACGATTCCAAAAGTGAATATGGTAGTGAAGAAGCAATTGCTAATAATGCTGCATTAGTTGATTTGTATAGCAAAAGTCAAGTTACTTGCTTAACAGTAACTGAGAAGAAAGTAACTGAAGAAAAAAAAAGGGAAACTCGAAAAATCTCCAGAAAAATGTAAACAACTCAGCTTAAGACATAATATCTGATTATGACAGTGATGAAAGTGGTTTGGATGATAGAAAGGAGAATATTCATTAGCCTTACAAAGCTATGTATGAAAAATGGGGGAATAAATGTAGAAAGAATGACAGATTGAAGGAAGAGAATCTCTCCATGAAGAACACCATCCAAGAGTTAGAAAAGAAATTGATGGTAGCTTTAGACAAGCTCGGTGAAGCCAGACTGAAGTTAGAAAGTACCAAAAAGGGATTGAGAATATTGAATGGAGGCACAGAAAAACTAGAAAAGTTAATGAAAATCTGTTAAATTAAAGGGGATCTTCAAGGCATTGGCTATAAGGGTAAGTGCTCTAAAGTGAATGAGGAGAAAATAATATATCCAGATCTGTCCGAGAAGAAGAAACATTGAGAAAGAATCAAAGATTTGTACCGACGTGTCATTTTTGCAGAGTTATCGGGCACATAAGGCCGAGATGCTACAAAATGTTACAAATGATGTTTCAAGGGGTCAAAATCGAAAATCTAAACACTCTCCATTAAATTTTCGTCGGCAACCTATGTTACCGAAGCACAGTTGGATTAGAAAGGGTCAACTATAGACACAAAGACATTGTGAAGGAAAAACAAGACAGTGTCCAGATTCACAGTTAGTTACTACTTTTGAAGAAACTGTTCAGACAAAGGATAAGTCAGTTACTTCAGATGAAGAAATCAATCAGAGAGTCGATGACCGAGATAATGTGATGAGAAATAATCCCAAGTTTGAATTTCTTTGAAGAGCACTGGGACTGTGTGCATTACATTTTTGAAGTATAGTTTGTTGTTATTTATTTAAAAAATAAAAAAGGAAAAGAAAAGTCAAACAAAATTGTTTTCTTTAGTTCTTCTTTAGTATTTTTTGTTGCCATTGTCGTCTCATCTTTTTAGTAGTTTGCATTGTGACTTCTATTTGGCTCCACCGAAGACTCTTCAGCTCTCTCATCACTGTAGGTCTCTCTCTCGGGTATCTCTCTCTCTCACTACACTGGCAACACTCATCTTTATTTGCTTGGATTTATGAATTTGATCAGTCTTATAAAGATGAAATTGAAGTAAGTAATGACATGTTGGCATGTGTATTGACTGATGGTGAATTTTCATCTTGGCATGCTTATGATTCTTCCGCTGCACCTATTATTGATTCTTATGATATGCGTTTTGATATTGTTTTGTCCCAAAGGGGAGACATCAGATTGTTTATGGTGACTGTTCCATTCAGGGAGAGATTTCAAGATATGTGTGACTGTCCGTCTTACTTTTTGGCATCTTTTTATCCCAAGGTGGAGAAATTTGGATAATTGTGATGTTCTTTGGAACTTGATATTTGGATTAAGGGGGAGTAGTTGTCATATGAATTGTGAATTTGATACCTATATGTCCAATTATGTTATTTAGGAGGAGTTTCATATTTGTGACAAATAATGCCAAAAAGGGGGAGATTGTTAGGATATATGTTATATATCTAAATAATTAGTTTCGGCATTATTTATTAATTGGACATATAAGATATTAATTGGATAATGACTTGGATTCAAAAGTTATTAGGAATAATCTTCTAGTTGAAAAAAAAAAGCCTATCTTGATTTGAAGTCTATCTTGAGTGGAGGTGTGATATATCATGTTGGTAATTGGATTGTGTAGTGCTTGGATTTTTTGATATAACAGGAGAAGGGCTTTTGGGAGTTTGTATCGTGTATGTCTCCATGATATAGTTGAAGGGAATTTTGGAGTCTTGTAATTAAAAAGTATGGAAGGCTCTCACGTTGTGGTATAAATGGAAAGCTTATGAAGTATTTATGTGGGATAGAAAATTTTCTCTAGCAAGACCCATCAGCGTCATTTTTTTTACACAAAATTCAATGAAGCAATAAATGCTTTCTTATTGCATGCATCGTGATCTACGTCTCTGTTGGGTTTTTACTACTTTTTCTATTATCTTTCAAACACAAAACTTGATAAAGCTTGGTTAACTTTGCAGGTAAGTAAATGCAGAAATTTAAAAGAAGACAAGATTTACTTGGTTCGATAGTGAAGCATTATCTACATCCAAGGTTCCCACCTAAGGTGGTGATGATTTCACTAATCAAGAGGAATGAGAAGAAAAACACAATACAGAGATGAGTGTATCCACTACACTTGCAAGAGCTTTTCCCAAAACTCTCCTAGTACCCACAGGTGTACTCTACCACTCTCTGAATATTTTCTCTACTCTGTTTACACTCTCTCAACTACTGAAATACAAATAAAATTCAAGCTTTGAAGTTCTGTGAATGTGTTCTCTACTCTGTGTCTGATGCTTCTTTCTTTTTATAACTGCTGAAATAATGAAGATGGTCTTCAGATGAGGTAGGTTGAGTGAGCTCTCCCCATGTGCCTTTCACGTGAGTCACTTATCCACTTCTTTCTATTTTGCGTTTTATAATTTCTGAAGCTTATGACAATGTAATACGACAGAGTTTAATGGGTTGCTTTGCTTCAGGCATGTAGTGAAACAGCTACGTTTTGAGTTTATTAGCTTCTGACTAGTTATGAACCACATGGGTGTCTATGTATGCTGAACCATTATTGTCTGAAGTAGAAACATTGAGAACTCTCTCTCACTTCTCTTCTTCGAAGACTGTTTAGACATTATCATACTCTCACCTTTAGCCTTCATTTTTCTTGTTTTTTGTCAAATTTAAGTGTAGTTTGGTGGAGTAAACGTGATTTCCATCACTGTCTCTATCTTTGCTGAAGTTTATTTACATCTCTATCCATAGCTGGAACAAATACTGTGGTATTGCATATATTACGGAGTGAGCTTAATAATGTATGTTGAGCAAGAGATGCTACGGTGAAGTTTCGGTTGGCTACGGTGCAGTGGATTTATGAGTTATTTTTTTCAGACGTCCTCATCTGGGATTGTGAGTTGTGTTTATGAGATCAACACCGTGGGCTTCATCAATTGTCTATACTTCCATATGATCTAATTGAAGCTGTTAAATTTGGATGGATTGTTTCAATTGAAGAATTATTTCAAGAAGCTGAAATCATAGGAAAGTTGTTTTTCTATCTCAAGTGTATTTAGTTTTCGTTTTTTATTATTTTAATCACTTGAGTTATTTGTTCATTTTTCTTTCGTTAAAAATTGTTGAGAAAAATCCTCTGTTGAGGTTAACACAAGTCGATTTTATTATTGGGTGTGAAATACTTTCACGGGAAGTGAGATTGAGAGACAGTATCAAGGGTTGAGTAGTGTCGGCTCAATAAAGCGTTGGGTAAATCTATTGTACTTCGGTGAAAGTTATTAAGCTGGGTGAGGGCCCTCCAGACGTAGGCAAGGAATGTTGAACTGCGTTACCAAATTTTCAGTATTGATTTATTTTTGGTTCTTTTAATTTGTCTGATTTTATTTTTTTAGGAACAAATCGGAAAGTTTGCGAAACTACCACCCCCTACGTTTTTTTTCAGTTTTTGTTATAGGTTTCACTTCTACTTAGTTATTCATCACGAACTCTTGTTGTAAACTATAATAGTTTGAGAGTTGAAGATATTTATTATTCTTTTTATTGGACGTTTTGATGTAATTGTTATTTATTATATGATAAAATTGTAATATTTTAAATACTTTGTATTGTTCTTAATTTTATATTTGTATGATGCTAATTGTTTTTTTTCATATTAATTTTAGTTACTATTTATATGTCAAAATTTCTGAAAAATATTGTTATTTCATAATAATTGTAGTTATTATTTATTATTGTGATTTGAAAAACTATAGGAGGTTAATAGTTTCGCAAACTGTCCAATTTTACATGGTTATCTCTGGCACAAATAAAACAAAACCAATCAAAAGAAAAATAAAAGATTACACCAAAAATTTGGTAACGCAGTTTGGCACTCCTTGCCTACGTCTGTAGGGCCTTCACCCAGATTAATTATTTCATCGAAGTACAATAGATTTACTCAAGGCTTTACTGAACCGATACCACTCACCCCTTGACACTATCTCTCAACATCACTTCTTGTGAAAGATTTTCATACCTAATAACACGACCAACTCGTGTTAACCTCGTCAGAGGGTTTTTCTCTACTACTCTTAATGAAAGACAATTAATAAAAATAACTCAAGTGATTAATCAACTAAGAAAAGAACAACAATACACTTGAGATAAAAGAACCTTCCCTATGTTCAGCTTCCCGCCGAAGTATATCTGAATAATTGTCCACCAGCTGAAATAATCTGTGTCAGCTTTAGAATCAAACTACGGCTGCTCAGTTAATAATCGACACCCAGTAGAACATACAAGCAGTGTCAAATCCTCCCAGTTGAAAACGACTTCAATAGATGAAGGTTCAGTGCAAGTGATTTCCAAAATAATTAGTGCAGGAACGTGAATCTATCAATGTTGAAATCACACACATGCACACACATAAGGAGAGAGCCTTCCAACCGTACGCTACTCCAACGATTCAATATAAAAAAAAAAGCCATCAAAAATCACGCACCCCACCAAGGCACTCACGCACACCATTACACAAAAATCAGCTGTAGGTTTTTCACTCTAAAACCACACCATCGTAAGTTTCTAGAAAATCACTTAATTCACAATGAAACTTATGATAATACCCTTCAGCCACTACTTTGACGCAAAACAACTTAATTCACAACCAAACTTTCAGCCATACGCTTAAGCTACTGCATTCACATAAGACCCATAACTCTTCACAAAATCCACTTCTATGCAAGATAGAATTCTATATTATATAGAACATTATCCCACTAGTTCTTTTGAATCCAAGATAATAAAAAATCTGATAAGTCCAACTTATAAAAATATGCCAAAATAAAATAAGTAGATATATACAACATATATCTAACATAATTTTTAAAAACAGGATTAATGTAAACTTATAAAGTATACAGTACAACTATATAATATGACCGTAGATTATTTTGAACTCAATTCGATACAGTATTCGCAACATTGAGCTCAAGTCACAAAATTAGAACTTGATCAAGCATAGAAAAAGTTTGAACCTAAACATAAATTTTTGAGTTGGACTCAAACTCAAAAATAAGAAAAAGAGCTAAGGATTACTTCTGGTGAACGTCAACGTACTCGTCCGTCTCGTCAAATATTTCTTCCTGCAACCAAGGTATAGGAAAAAAGAAAAAAAGTACATTTTAATACAAGGTTTTAAAGTAAGAATTGCCCGTTATATTATAGAGGCAATTAGTGATAGCAAATATGGTTCAGCTCAATCACACAATAAGTTGACATGTTAAACTTAGATGATCGTCGAGCTTGATACATGTTCGAAGGACCGAGTTCGTAATACATTTATCTCAATCAAATCGATGTAAAGTTAATAAATTAAATTTGACTTAATTAAATTTTGGATTAAACTTGAACTTAAAAAGTTAACTTGAAGTTAGATATAACAATTTGTCTTGGATATTATACTTAAAGTCTGATTAACTCATATCTTACTAATTGACTTCATACCAAGTTTAGTCACTCCTATCACCCCTACTTGAAATTTGGTCCAAATAACTCAACAGCCTAAATTTCTCTTCCAAAACAATATTGGCTAAAAGAGTAATTTAGTCCCTAACATTTATACTGAAATTTGAGTTGAACCCTAACATCTTAAAACATTCAAAATTAACCATAATATTTATAAAATGTTCAATATGAATCCCAATATTTGGAAAATGTTTAAATAACCTCCAACTAGCAGAATTATGTACTAAGTTTAGCCTCTGTCAGGGCTGTTTTGAACATTTTCTAAATATTAGCATTTATTTCGAACGTTTTATAAACATTAGAATTCACTTTGAACGTATTGAAACGTTAGGGTACAACTTAGAATTTATTACCCTAACTTAGAATTTATTGTAAACGTTGGGGGATAAATTGTTCTTTGTGCCAAACAAGATTAGTTTGGTGTTGTTTGAGCCTCTTCGGACTAAATTTAGGCTATTTGTTCTTGACTCGGATTGCATATAAAAAGACTTTAAATGATTAAATTTATTATCATCTCTTATTATAATAATTATAGATAATACAAATATAATTATAAAATATAATATACAATTACAATAATTATAGGATAAAAATTGTGATTAAGATTCAATTTTCAAAATTTTTCATTTAAAATTAA
>JAOQML010000196.1:37328757-37339630 GCA_027568935.1 Erythroxylum urbanii
CCTACTGGTTGGAATAGATAACTGAAGGTAGATTTCTTTAAGTCTACACGACCAGCATAATCTGAATCTAAATAATCAGTCACTTATAAGTGATCTGATTTCCTATATGTGAGCATGTAATCTTTGATGCCTTGTAAATACCTAAGAACTTTCTTTGCAGCTTTCCAGTGGTCCAATTCAAGATTATTTTAATATCTACCTAACATTCCAATAGCAAAACTGATATTTGATCGAGTACAAGTCTGAATATACATCAGACTGCCAACTATAGATGCATACGGAATATATTCCATTTCCTTTTATTCCAAATCATTCTTGGGACATTGCATTTCACTAAATTTACCCCCTTTCTTAATTGGAAATACGCCTGCTGAGCATTTTTCCATCCTAAATCTCTCTTATCTTTACTGATATATGCTTTATGAGACAACCCTAATAATCCTTGTGTCCTAATATGAGGTATTTCTATTCCAATCACATAGGATGCCTCACCCATATCTTTCAGTTCAAAGTTATTAGAGAGAAACTTCTTTACATTATGTAACAAGCCCAAATCATTAGCAGCCAAAAGACTATCGTCAACATATAGTACCAAAATAATGAATTTGCTCACACTGAACTTCATACACATATCAATAGTGTTCTCTACAAACCTATAAGAGGTAATGGTATTATTGAACTTAAGATACCACTGTCGGGAAGTTTGTTTCAAACCATATATTGACTTCTTTAATTTACACATCATATTTTCCTTTTCTGAAATCACAAAACCTTCGGGTTGGTCCATATAAACTTCTTCTTCTAAGTAATCATTCAAAAAAGCGGTCTTTACATCCATTTGGTGAAGCTCTAAATTATAATGAGCTACCAATGCCATAACAATTCTTAAACAGTCCTTTTTTGAAACTGAAGAGAAGGTCTCTTTAAAGTCAATGTCATCCTTTTGAGTATAACCTCTAGCTACAAGTCTGGCTTTGTTCCTTTTAATATTACCTTTCGAGTCCCTTTTGGTCTTAAAAAACTATTTACAGTCCACTTGTTTTGAACCTTTGAATAACTCAACTACTTCCTAAACTTGATTATCATTAATAGATTTTAACTCCTCTTTCATAGCATTGAGTCACTTTTTAGAATTATTACATTTCACAGCTTCTTTAAATAAGACTAGATCCTTATCCATGCTCAAGTCACACTCATGCTCAAGTGAATACACTATATAGTCATCTGACATAGCTGGTCTTTTCTCCCCTGTAGACCTTCACAAAACTATTTCTTATGGTATCACTTGATCATTTGTTACTTTCAATATGTTGTATGACTGTGATAGAACAAGAGGAATAATAATTTGATAAGAGACACTGGGTAAAAGATTTTCCACCTAAATCTTTTGAATATTCAACTTTCGCGGTTCCCTATTCCCACTAATTTGTCCATTTTTAATAAACCTAGCATTATCATACTCAACTATTCTTGTACCATAGTTAGGACAATAAAATACTTACCCTTTAGAATTTTCTAAATAACTGATGAAGTAGCACTAATGGTTCTTACATCAAGCTTCATTTCATAAGGATTATAAATCCTTATTTTTGTTAGGAAACCCAAAAATTGCAAGTGCCTTAAGCTTGGATTATGACATGTCCACAATTTATAAGGTGTCACATGAATTGCTTTGCTAGGAACGCTATTAAGTAGATATATAGCTGTCGTTAATGCATACATCCATAAAGATAAAGATACATTCGTGTAACTTGACGTACTCCTAACTATATCCATAAGAGTACGATTAAGCCTTTCTGCTACACCATTTTGTTATGGTGTATCGGGCATTATATACTGTGCACAAATGCCTCGACTTTGAAGAAATTTTGCAAATGAACCTAGACACTGTCCATTCTCATCATATCTACCATAATATTCACCACCTTTTTCAAACTTTACTACTTTCACTTTTCTATCTAATTGCCTTTCTATAGCATTAATGAACACTTCAATAATGTCCACTGATTGAGACTTTTCATGCAGTAAATAAAGATAACAATAATGTGCAAGGTCATCAATAAAGGTGATAAAATATTTTCAATGCCCCAAGATGGAACATGAAATAGACCACATGTATTAGTGTGAATTAATTCAAGTAACTCAATACTTCTTATGGCTAAACTCTTAGAAATATGTTTGCTTTGCTTACCTTTAATGCAATCCACACACACATATCCCAGTCAGTAAAATCTAGTTGAGCTAAGATTTTATTCTTCACTAACCTCATCACCCTTTCTCTAGATATATGACCTAACATTTGATGCCATAAGTAAGTAGAGTGTTTGTTATATGCACTATGTTTATTACCAATATTATATTTAACATGAAGCAGGGATTCAGAATAATTAACATCAAGGTTGAAATGATATAAACTATCTATTAATGTACTAGAATCATAATAGTTTGTCATTTATAAAAAAAACACCGTTTTCAACATTGAAATTAAAACCTATCTTATCCAACTTACTAACAGAAACTAAATTTCTAGCATATTTAGGAACATGAAGACACTTTTCAAGATCTAGACTACAATTAGTATCTAAGATCAATCTATACATCCCAATTCCTTCTATTCTTGACTTCATTTTGTTACCCATATATAGGAACTCTTCAATTTTGTTTATGGTTTGGACCAAAATGAATCCCTATATAATGTGTGACATATGAGTAGTTGCACTTGAATCTAACCACCCAGTATTATTGGGCACCTCAATAAGATTTGATTCAAAACATACTGAAACATATTACTTACCTTTCTTTTCGAATTAAGCCTTTCTTTTAGGGAAATCTTTCTTAAGGTGACTAGTTTTATTGCAGAAGAAACAACACTACTCTTTTTGGATTTGTCACTCATTAACCTTTATTAGGCTTTGTCTTTTTTGTTGTTCTTCCTTCCTGACTTTCCCTTTCTACTGCTAGCTTCTTTTTGTACTGTAAGAAGAACAGAGTTTTCCTTTATTTTCTTTAATCTCCCTTCTTCTTATACCAGCACGGCCTTGATTTCTTAAAAGTTTCATTTCTCCTTTAGATTGTTGTAATTCACTCGGAACTAACCAAATTTAGGAGGAAGTGAGTTGATGATAAATTGTACTAGGAAGAATTCACTCATATCTATGCCCATTAGTTTCATCTTTATAGTCAAATTTGACATGCCTATTATATGATCATAGATAGGTTGAGACAAGTCAAACATCTTGGTAGTCAATTTGCTCATTAAACTTCCTACAATAGACTTGTCAGCTATGTCTGATTGTGAGTACTTTTTGATTTTCATCATGAATTCCCTTGCATTGTTCGTATGAGGCATTGATGGCTTAACATTTTCAGTCATTGTCAATCTCATCAAGTTTATACTCAACTTAGTAGATTTTTTCCAAGCCTCAAAATATGTCTTTTCATCTTGGGTTTAGTCTCAGTAATGGTTGCAGGCTTCTCTACAACCAATGTCAGGTCCTTATTTATAATACCCAATTGAAATTGGATTTGCTCAAACCATTTCCCATAGCTAATAAATTATTGGAAGTTGCAAATGTAATGCAAACTCATATATTAATACAATGAATACAATTAATAGATTCAGCAAATAATAAACTTTAATATATATATTTAAGTTCACCTTTGGGTGATACTTAAATACATATTCTTAATCCATAATGATGCCAACAACATATATATACACACTTTAATAGACAAGCAATCATACTCAAGTTAATGTGCATGTTATTTTTGGATACACAAACATATTCACCAAGTATGTCGATAATTCTCTTCAATGTTATTAATTATAAGCAATGATCCACCTATGTTAGCATCATAAAACATGAAATTTGAAAGAATGCATAATTAAATGTCTAACATTACAAGAAAATTTGGTTTTAGCAACAGAAATTGCCAACGACAAATATTGATTTTTCGTTAACAAACAAATTTGGTGACAGAAATTACTAACGGAAAGAGTCGTAGGAAAACAGTAGTAGGTAAAATTGGTCGATAGAATAACAATTTTTTTCGGGAAATTTACTAATGGAATTACAATTTTCGTTGGTAAATTTCCCTACTAAATTATAATTTCAGTCGCTTTATTTCCTGACAAAAAATGTAATTCCATCTCCAACGGGAACTTTTCCAATGGAATTATAATTTCCATAGGTAATTTTAACGATGGATACTGTTAGATTCCATTGGTAATTTACCTACTAAATATTGTAATTCTGTTGGGAAATTTACCTATAGTAATTTTAACTAACATTTCTCATTTCCCACCCAAATTTTCTTTTGATGATCTATTAGTTTTTTTCTACATTTAATTTCTCTACATAATACAATCTTGGTTGATAATATAATGTAAAAATTATCCTGATTGGTAATATAATAGAAAAATTATAATGTACAATAATAAGCATCTTGAAAATAACTGTAAATTAAGAATTCATTAAAAAACTTAAAAATAGCAAAACATCAAATGCATTCACTTAAATACCAAAATATTATAAATCTAAGCAATGTAGGTTGCGAAGGCAGATGATCTGACTGCTGCGATGAGATGTTGCCTCTCTCCTTTAACTAATCCATCTCATTACGAAGCTGGGTTATGTACTCCATCGACTGTCACAACTAAGTTGTCAACATCTCCACTATGCTCTCAAGCTAACTGACTCTCTCATTATATGCGAGCTGCCTATTAGATTTAGTTGTACTGGATGTGGAAGATTGCGAATAGCATGCGTTTACAAATGAATATAAGCCAAAAATCCTTCCACAACAGTCCCTACTATCAATTGCATATACCTACCACCAACTGCATCAAGATATGTCTGACACTCATCAAAAGTTTCAGCGTTTTGAGATTGTCGTTCAATGTTTTCTTGTATTTGGTCATATCATTATAATTTTCATGTTAATAAGTGATAATTTTTAACTAATATTATTTATCAAATTAATATCAAAGTATAAATTTTACATATATTAAGTCGTCTATATTAAGTGTTAACGAAGGTCACACCATCATGTTTCTTAATGTGGGTGTGCAAAAAGAGCTGACGTAGTGTAGGCTTCTTACGCATAAACTTTTCCTCCATCAGAATAAAATGTTATAAATGAACTGCAATTTACAAAAATTTCAGTAAATTTTCCTCTATTTTATGATATTTACCCCCTGTTAAACAAAAAAATTATCTCAACAATGCAGTTATTCATGGCAACAAACATAAATAAAATTATCATTCTTAACAAACATAAATAAAATTATCATTCTCCATAATACACATATTGTTTCATTATAAATTTCATACATCACATTTCATACATCAAAGTAAAAAAAATCATAATATAAATGTAAAGTTTAGATACTTAAAAGTTTCTCTGCATGCTTCTAGCGGGTCATAGATTCTTCAGTATGTACGGGTAGACTCTCTCGCTCCGGTCCTCCTTTTGCAAAATTGCGCTCCAAAATGAAGATTGTCGCTGGTATTGCCCAATATTGCTGCCAACAACTCTATATTTCTTTAGATATATAAGGAGATCGTACACTATTCTTGTGTATCGAACCAAGAAATTCTTTATAACGTACACAAGCTCGCCTCACTTATACATCATAAATGACAACATCGAATTTTGAATCCCAAAAAAATTCTTTATGAAAAAAAGATTAAAGAATTTAGATAGAATTTATTTGTTATACCCCAAACTCCTGATAATAAAACTCCTGATAATCAAATTTATGCATATGCATAAATTTTTGTAATGTCAAATGACAGGGAAATATTTTAGGTTGCACGTGATGTCAACTAATTTCAAGTATCTATCGTTAATATCAACTAACTAATGATAATATTTACTAGATATAAATCTTTTCATCATTGGATCCTTCATTTCCCTTAAGTTTTTCCAGATCTCTTACCATTTTCCTTCCAATTTGAAACCAACCAATCCCACCATATGATTTCACAATTAGAAAACTCAATCACAACCAATTCCATCTTTAATGCTTTAGAGTATTTATAACAATAAAAAATTAACTCCACTTTTGTCTCCCAATCTAATTAGTTTAGGAATAACCTTGACTCAAAGATGTTAAAAGTGAAATGTTTTCCATTCTCTCAAGAGTTCTGGTGTTTTCCTAACAAACCAAGTATGTTTAAAAATAAAATCCCACAACCATTGCATTGCTATAACAATAAAAACCACCAAATTTAGTAGAAAAAGCACTGGGAATGTACAGTGATATTTTTATAAACATCATCTCAAAAAGATCAAAACTTGTAATTAACAATTGTAGACACACTAATATCTAAAACATACGTTACAACTTCTATTTTAGATTTAAGGAACAGAAGATTTCTCCTATTCCATAATAGACAGAGGTAATATATACATCATATTCATTCTTTATGTAATTCACTACAAATATCAAAGACTGATAGCAAAGTATCATATACTATATAGTTGCCAAATATAGTTAAATGAGAAGATGACTCTTACCTGATTTATAACTCAGAAATGAACACCCGATAGAGAGAGTGAGACCTAACAAAATAGTTGTTCAAATTTGGGATACTAAAATTCTGACACCTAGTGCACTGATTGAAATTGAAAGAAGAATAAAAGTTTAGATTCTGACACCTAGTTCACCAATAACAATAGACTTATTTCATTAAATAGTTATGACATCCACATTATAATTCATGCATTTGGTCGAAATAAATTTAATAAGTATCCATGTCTAAGTTGATATATGAAATTTGGCATACTCTAAAACTCACATATGAAGAAGCTAATTTAGTGGTTTTCCCTAACCCATTCTATAATTAGTCTTTATTATAGATGCTAGAAAGCTATATTACAAAGTCTTTGTACCTATAGCCAAAGAGTATTTATGTATTGACATTTGAAACATGTATAATTGATGCACTCCATCTCTTACTTGTAGAGTTTCTAATATGGATTTTGGCTTGAATTGACATCTATAAGCCTTTCCATTGTTTTAATGATGTTCTTGATCGCTAACTATTGAATGAACAAAGATTTAGGGAAGTTTTTCTCAAAATACACAAGCTTGTACGATGGAACTATAAGCATGAGACCTCTAAACATGTTTAGACAATTTTTTTGTGAAGACTATTAACTAAATTCTCTTAATTTAGATTATGGAAATAATATGTTAAGCTATTTAAGATGATAAAGTATCCCTTTAAGTTATAGGACCATCTATTCCCCTAGATTATTTCTTTAACTCTTATTTGATTTGCTAGTATATGTCTTCAAATAGATATTTTTGGTATCTTATAAAGATGGTCTAACTCACACAAATAATCATACTAAATATAGGTTGATTTTCCATTTCTAATCTGACATTTAATCTCATTTTTTCTTCTTTCCTCATCTTTAAAAGCTTATTCAAATAGATTCACCTTCAGTATAATTTTCCAAATGTTTTATCCTTTTTAAATGTTAAAGTGGATCCACTTGACATAAAGTGCCTTTTTATCTATAAAGATTCTCTAATTTTTCTTTACGATAAGTAGTTCCTCATAGTCCTTTCTTACATATTGGAATAGCTTCTTAGGGAGAATCAAATACAAGCTCCAAATCATATAAGGTTCCTAAACGATAAACTGATTAGTTGTATTTGATTGGTAAAGGAAAGAAGCATGCTGTTTTAGTGATTGACTCTCCTAAAAATAGTCTTAAAAAGAGGTTCACAACCCATAAAGGTTAATCTTTTAGTGGTCCTAAGAATTTGTAAGTATTTAAATGGATGTTATTTGGCAAGTAGCCTTAAAATAGAGTAGAACCACTTTATTAGTTGAGATGCCTTGACAGATATCAAAAGATAGATATTATGCCTTTTAATTGATATTCTTGAGAGCATGTCGAATACATTCAGAGAGTCCATCAAAGTTTTTATACAATTGGTTTTTCCTCCACAAAGAAATAATATATCATTTATAAAGGATAAATTGAAAATATTTAACCCGTTGCCTCTTTTATGATAGGAGAACTTTCTTTTAAAGTTGATGTTAAGTTCAACTAATCTATTTAACATCTTAATGCAAAGAGTAAAGAGATGCACAGGTGCATATATGTATATATGAAACAATAAAGTAAATAAGTTAAGAAAAAATGTCTATAAATTAGTGTTTCTTTAGGAAGCTTATAAGTATGCCTTCTAAAGATGGTTTAACACCTGTCGAAGACGAAGGCAACATTTAATGATGTGAGAGTCTTCTTAGAGAACTTTCATCAAACATTTGGTACGCTTTAGAAATCTATCCCTAATTTGTTTTAAAACTGTTGTCTTTTTCCATTATTCACCAATATTAACACAGAACAACAAACAACAACCTATTATCAACCAAAATAAACCCTGACAACTCAATCCACAGTAACAAAACCAACAAACATAAAACCATTTAATAACAAAAAATTGAAGCAGAAAAAATAAACCTAAGAGCAGAGCATAGACGACCAACCTCGAGATGGTAAACCTTAGACAATGGAAGTTGTTAGTGAAAGAACAAATGAAGATGATGAACGACATTGACAAAAGAAAAAAATGACAGTAGAGGAGCAACGAAGAAGAACGAAATGAAAAAGAACGACAGGGGAGGGTAGCTTCGGTTTTTGCTTTAAATTGGAAGGAAAACGAACAACGAAGAAGAATGATAAGAGAGAGGCGCTTCGTTTTTTTGCTTTAAATTAGAAAGAAAATGATGTCGTTTTCCTTCCAATTTAAAGCACAATACCAACGTCATTTGAATTTACCTATGAAATGATATTTCTGATGAAAAACACCATTCCATTGGGAAATTTACCTATGGAATCATCACTTCGTAGTAATTAACCTACGAAACTTTATTTCTATTGAGAAATTTCCTACGAAAACATATTTCCGGAAGTACATTACCTACGGAGTGATGTTTCTTTAGGGAATTCACCTACGAAAATTTTGTTCAGTCAATAAATTTCATACACAATTTTTACCAGGAGCCATATTAGTGCCCTGTCACGAATTACTACGAAATTTTTCCATGGGAAATATTTCATCAGTAATTTGCAATTTTCTTGTATTGTAAATATTTTTTCAAACAAGGTCATTTTAGTCACTAGCAAGCTTTCTATATAATAAACATTTAATTAGTTAGGATAAATTTTATAATTTAACTATACCGGTAAAAGATCATTATGTAAATTTTAAAATTATCAAGCTTTAACATGCATGCATATTCACCCTTCCTGACTTTTCAACATAAAACAGTCACCCGTTTCAACTCCAAAACGATTCTGCACAATTCAAAAATCTTAGAGAAGGCATCTTGCAAGTAAGTGCATCTTGGGGAAGGCATGTGCATGCGATATAAAGATGCACAATAAAGACTTGAGAAAAAGTCCCAACGCATTGTCATGCTCACGCAGAACCACTTCCTTACAACATCATGTCTGATCTCTCTCTATCTATTCTCTACTGTTACAGGAACATAAAAGATAAAACAGGTGGAGCATAAGAAACATCGGCCCTCAACCGTTGAAACTTGCAAATGAGATTGATAGTTATGCTGTACAACATTTAAAGCCTTCCAAGGTTGGCCCCACCAACATGAATCGCGATTTAGAAACGTCGGCCCTCAACTCTTGAAACTCGCAAATGAGATTCACAGTTTTGCTTTACACCAACATGAATCACGTTTTAGAAACGTCGGCCCTCAACTCTTGAAACTTGCAAATGAGATTCACAGTTATGCTTTACAACATTTAAAGCCTTCCAAGGTAGGTCTCACCAACATGAATCACGTTTTACGGATCTTTCAATCCAAACAATTTATTCTTTACAATTATAAAATTTAAGCGTCTCAATATTAGCCCCACAAACACGAAAACATGGGACTAGAGTCTTTAGGATAAAGTCTTTCGTATTATATCGTTTTCAGAAAATCCAACTTACTTCAGAGATAGCGATCCCTACAAACAGAAATATGCAAGACAGTAATCCTATATCATTCGCAATCCCTGACTTTTATTATAAAGGGGTCGTTCAATCCATTAATTCAAACTCAATCTATCAGCCCACCGAGAAACAAGATGGCATAGATTGAGATATTATTACAGCGAAAGCAATAAATAATTTTTTATAACCTTAAGCAATATTAAAGGCTGCTGTAAATTCCAATGTCAATTTTAATGCAAATCAAAGTGCCCGAGAAATGCTTTGATACACATGTAAATTTAATTTTTAACATTCTAAATAATATTTCAAACTTAGAATTTACCAAAGATTATCCATGACACGATTGATTCAACTCTTTCAAATCTTAAGATTCATTCTATACATAAAAAAAAGAAATACTAATCTTGATTCATCCTCAATATATGTAATCCTTCTTATTCACAAATACTTTCTCTATGTTAAAGCTTTATCATCTCTCACTTTTTTCTTTTCTTTGTTCATTTTCAATGGTGCAAGAATGTGTATCTTGCATAATTGTTCGTTTACATTGACTGAAGGGAGAGAGAAGAGTTTTATTAATTATAATAAAACCATAATGACTTTAATTTTTTTACAAGCTCAATAATTATTATTTTGGGTCCATTTCATATTAGAATCAACTAAAATAACATGGGTCTCACTTTATAATTATTAAACTAATCTAACAATGGCCTCATTTTTACACAAGATTGAGAATGGAACACATTTTTCAGTTCATATAAAGCTCCGGACTAGAATGTTGTTCTAACGTGGAGATCAATTTTGATATAAATGAAATGAAGAAAAAGAATTTATGGAATGGAATTGTTCAGTAAAAAATATTTTATTCATAAGAAATAGGATGGCTTG
>JAOQML010000196.1:37363596-37375610 GCA_027568935.1 Erythroxylum urbanii
GCCACCCTCGCGGGACACGGATCCGGGTATCACCATCGATATCGGGTTCGGGTTCAGCGGGAGTTGGGGTGTTACAGCAGCAGATAAAGACACACGCAAATCATTATCAGCATACTATTTCACAATTTCAGGCAACACAGTAAGCTGGAAAGTACAACAATGGTCAGTGGTGTCATTATCTACAACAGAAGCAGAGTTCTACACAATTATAGATGGCTTAAAGGAGCTAATATGGCTTAAGGGACTATTAATCGAAATCAAAGTTCACTTATCAGAAGCAGCATTTCACACAGATAGTCAAAGTGCTCTTTACCTGAGTAAGGACCCAGTCCTACACAAGAGATCGAAGCACATTAATGTTTAGCTCCACTTCATCAGAGACAAGATCAATAGTGGAGAAGTCGACCTGAAGAAAATAAGAGGAGAACAGAACCCTTCAGATTTTGGAACAAAAATAGTTCCAATAAAGAAGTTCATTTTTTGAAGAGAGTTTCTACAGATAAATGAAGCACCTTGAAAGAAAAAGAAGGCTTACTAGTCAATCACACAACACCAAAGAAAAATTAGGGTTTCGGATTTTCTAGGGCTTCGGATTTTCTAGTCGGATTTGCTGAAATCATCACAAATTAAAGGATTGCGTGAGGATTCATAGAAAAGGAGGGAATAATGTGAAGAAAAACACAAGATTCTCCATAAACCCTCATAAAATCACTTCAGATCCAGAAAAAAGATTTGGATTTTTTAGGATAAGAGGTGTGCGTGTGTGTGAAGTGAAGGAAGACTCGGGAGAGGTGAAAGTCGGAGAAAGAAGGAAAACAAAAGTAGCCTGTTGAATGATCAAAACGTACAGCAAAAGGTAAAGGCAAAACACAACACTTCATTAAACTTCAAGCAATGGTCTGATATGTGAGAAAACTAAAGGAGAAAGGCTGATACTTTAAGGAACACGTGCATGACACATGCATAATATATTGACTCAGTCAAAGGAACCCAAAGGCAACAGTTATACTCAACTCTTATAAATAGGACAAGTTTAAAGTATCAGATACACAACACAATACATTTACAAGTTTGCAAAAGTTTACATTGTCTGTGATTCAAGTGAGAAAAATAGTGAGAGTGCTAGAGTACCTATCAAAAGGGTACTAGGGAGTTTGTGAAGAACTCTTGCAGGTGTTTTCAGGGAAAACACTCAATCTCTTGTATACCTTCTTTTTTGATATTAGTAAAATCCAGTGTGTGAGTTTTGACCCTTGGACATAGATAGTTGTGTGTTATCAAACCAAGTAAATTGTGTGTCTTCTTTATTTTTCTTTGCAACTTCCATTTCTGCAAGAACAAAGTCCAAGCAGAAAACATCGTCATATTAGAAAAATAATACAAAAAGTATAGCAAAGTTCCTAACAGAACCAGTTACAGTTGTGTCTGTATCACTCGTGGCTATGCCTGAATCTTCCATAACAAGTTGTATCACAACATAATCTACGATTGGTAATTTAAAACCTTACAATCTAATTAAGATATATAAGAATAAATGATTAGCACTTATTATTTTATTGCTATAATTATAATGATCATACCAAGTACTTTTTTTCCTTGAATATGAGAATACAACAAATGTTCATAAATACTAGACAGTTACAAAAGAATTGTACATAAAATGGATTCAATTGCATGTCTATTATTTTGATGGTCTTTGTTTTTATTATACTTCATATAAAAAGATAATTTAGTTAATATTACATGATTCCCAAACATTTTCATTAAAAATTTCAGATGGGCATTAATCAAAGATGGCGACTGGAGATAACTGGTTTCTTTCTTGCTACCATGTGGTAATCTGCCATATCTCTTAGTCAATGTACTGGTCCAAAACGTTCTCGGCACTAACTGATATTAATGTGATCACGTTGATAGTGACAAAGTGATGATTAATAACCATGAATTGCATGGTACTCTGAATTTGAAATTAGAGGCACTTCATGAGCATGAGTTTTGTACAATGAAACAGATACTATTCATTATCGGGCCGTTTGGAAACCTTGGAATTGAATTCAATGTTGGAATTGAATTCAATTACATTAATGAGATTGAATTGAATTCAATTTACACTATTTGGATCAAATCCAGTAATATTAGAATTGAATTCAATTCTACTGTTTGGAACATAATCAAAATGAATTCAGGTATTTCATAGGACATTTTTACCCTTGACTAAAAGATAACCATATCAAATAATCAACATTCACACTTACACAGAGCAAGTTGTAAACATCAATTTCATTATAATTAATGTCATAAAAAGTTCATTATTAAAATGAAAAGAAAGATTGGTTGCAAATAACATTAGGCTAAACCAAGCTATGAAGACAATAGAAACTATTATAGTTTAGAAGCTTAAAAATGCATGAATGAGTAATAGTTCTTTTGCGTTGAAAACTACAAGGATTATCAAATTTTGAAATTTCACTCCGAATTACATAATATCATAACAAGTTTAACTTGTCTTCCTGTGACAAGGAGACATAACATCGCTACACCAGAAAATTAAATGAATAACATTCATATGACAAGGAGACATAACATCGCTATAGAAATGAGGGCTAGAGAAATGAAAGCTGCTTTGAAGTGAGAAATGAGGGCTGCATTGAAGAGATAAATGAGGGTTGCCTTAAAGAAGAGAAGTAAGGGTATTGTGGGAAGATAACTTTCAACATTAAAAAGCAGCTTTGGAATGTTCACAAGAATTGAATTCTTGTGATTTTTCACTGGAATTGAATTGCTGAGGCTAGCTGGTTTTAACAAAAGAATTGAATTCAATTCTTTTGGCTTTTTGGTTTCAAACATAAAAATTGAATTCAATTCTTATGTTTCCAAACAGGTTGTATGCAATGAAGCTTCTCTTTGAGGCATTTCATTCATTCTGAAAAGGTCCTACTTTTCTCAATTCGGAAGTATATATATATAAAGAGACTATTATTCGAAATGTTATGAACAGGTAATAGTGCTAGTAATATATGAAATGTGGCCGTGAGATTATAGCGTTCCTTCCTAGCGTCGAGCTCATAGGCAACCTAATAGGTCACAGAGGCTGGCCACTTTAGTTTATGGAAAGTTAATAATAGCTCAAACGTATACGTAACTGGTCCCCCCACTGAGAGTCATATTTCAGTGTGTTGGATAATAAAGCACTCATGATGTCCTCAATACTAATAGTCTCATAAAGTGTCACGTAAGTGAGCATATAAACGTGTCAAAGACGTTAGTAAATGGAGGGCTTCATCTTCTCTATGTATTTATAGGCTAATGGGGTAAAGCAAAGTTAAAGACAAATTCCATTTTGTATATAAACGGTGTACTAAAAGATGTCAACAATGTTGTACTAGCTTTTTCATAGTCAAATATGTGGTGCTAGCTTATTTTTCAACTCCTCGTTAATTTTGTAGACATTCTTTCAACAATCTCCAGCTCAAAATTAGTTAAGCCTTTAACACTTCTCCACCTTCTCCACAATGCCCCAAAGGGAGCTTCATTGTTGTTGACAGACACCAATTACTTGAACTTAACAGTAGCGAGAGTCTTTGTTAGCATATCAATAAGATTCTTTGTCAGTACTATTTTTCTTCACCACAATATTCCCAGTGGCAACATCTCTAATAAAATGGTACTTAACGTTAATATGCTTGGTCCTTTCGTAATATATTCGATCCTTAGTTAAATGAATAGTACTTTGATTATCATAATGTACTATTATCACTTCTTCTATTGTAGTGAGTTCACCAAGCAAGCCTCTCAACCAAATTGTTTCCTTGACCGCCTCTATCAAAGCAATATACTCTGCTTCCATTGTAGATAACTTTACAATGAGTTGAAAAGATGTCATCCAACTAATTGCACAACCTCTATGTGCAAAGATATACCCAGTAATTGATCTTCTTTTATCAAGATCACCAACAAAATTTAAATCAACAAATCCTTCAAGATGGCTCTTTGAACGTCCAAAATGTAAATAAGAATTGGTGGTACCTGGTAGATATCACAAAATCCATTTCACTACTTCCCGGTGTTTTCTTCCAAGATTAGCCATATATTTGCTAACCACACTAACATGTGAAATATCAAGATGTGTGCATACCATAGCACATATGAGACTTACAACAGCACTAGCATAAGGAACATGAGACATAAGTTCCTCGTCTTCACTTGTTTGAGGAGATTGAGCAGCTGAAAATTTGAAATGAACAGCGAGCAGGACACTAACTGATTTAGCATTTTTCATGCCAAATTGATCCAAAACCTTCTCCAAATATCTCTTTTAAGTTAGATACAAAGTATCATTCCGTCAATCTTAGATAATCTCTACGCTAAGAATTTTCTTAGCAGCCTTAAAATTCTTCATTTCAAATTCACTTGCTAATTGTGCCTTCAACTTGTTGATCTCCATCATATCTTTTGAGGCAATAAGTGTGTCATCTACATAAAGTAGTAAATAAATTACGGATCCATCTGACAAACTTCTAAAATATACACAACTATTATAGTTACTCCTAAAGTAACCAACTTGCTTCATAAAAGCATCAAAATGCTTGTACCATTGCCAAAGAGATTGTTTCAAACCATACAACCACTTCCTCAATAAGCAAACATGATCTTCTTTTCCCTCAACCACAAAACCCTTAGGTTGATGTGTATAAATCTTCTCTTCTGGCTCACCATGTAAGAATGTGGTTTTGGCATCAAGTTATTCTAAATCTAAGTCATGCACGGCAACTAAAGAAAGTAAAGCATAAATCAAAGAATGCTTTACTATAGGAGAAAAGACATCATTTAAGTTAACTCCAACTACTTGACTGTAGCCTTTTGCAACAAGTTATGCATTGTAGTTAGCACCATTTGCTATTGTAGATTCTTGCTTCTTATAAACCCACTTGCAATTAACAATCCCTTTCCCATTTGGTGGTTGCACAAGATCCTAGGTATGGTTTTTATAAAGTGATTCCATCTCCTCTTCCACCACCACTAAACGTTTTTTAGAGTTGTCACAAGAGTTAGCTTCTTCATATGTGGATGGCACACTGACATCTTCTATCTCCTCTGTTACTGATTGTGCAAAAGAAATTGTTTCAATCAGTCTTTCAGGTTTCTTTGGTCTTTCCTTAGTAATAGAGTGAGCTTTCTCCTATACTAAACTATCAGGTAATTCACACTCCTCATTTAACTTTTCAGTTTTTTTCAAAGAAGTTTCCTTAAATGGAAATTCTATCTTCTCCTTTCCACTATTATGGTTTTGGCCAGGAAGTACAACTGCTTCTCCTTCGCGAAGCATCACTGACTCATTAAAGGTAACATCCTTGCTGATCAATAAATTTGAAGATGTAGGATCATCACACTATAATCAGTGTCCTTTTATACTAGACTGATAACCAAGAAGGATACATTTCTTTGCTCTAGGCTCAAGTTTTCTATCATTAACTTGAACATAAGCAAGACGTCTAAATATGCTCATATGAGAATAATCATGAAGGTTACTAGAACAAACATCTTTTAGAGTTTTGAAATTAATGGCAAAAGCTGGTAAGCGATTAACTAAGTAACAAACAGTTATTACTACTTCTACCTAAAAACTTTTAGGCAAACTAGCACTAATGAGTAAGTAATGAGCTTGTTCCAAGAGGGTACGGTTCATCCTTTTAATGACACCATTTTATTGTGGTGTGTGCCTCACGGTCTTATGTCTCACAATCCCCTCATTCTTGTAATACTATTCAAACTCAGATGAATAGAACTCAATTCCGTTACCTATTCTAAATTGCCTAACCCTCTTACCAGTCTGCTTCTCTGCCATGACCTTCCAAGGCTTGAAGTGTAGGAACACTTCACCTTTGTGCTTCAAAATATACAACCATTTATTCTGTGAATAATCATCAATAAGAGTGAGCATGTAACAGGCTCCACTTTTAGACAGGGCTTGAGAAGGACCGCAAAGGTCTAAATGAATGTAATCCGAGACATCCTTAGTTTGATAAATGGCAAGGGAGAAAGAAATTCTCTTCTGCTTTCCAAGAACTCATTACTCACAAAACTCCACCTTACCAATGTTTTAACCATATAAAAGACCTTGCTTGCTAAACGCATCCAATCCCTTCTCATTCACGTGGCCTAATATCATATGCCATAATTTGATTGTCTCAGAATCTGCTATAGATGAAGAAATTAATATCGAATTAGTTTTTATATCTCTAAGCAAGACATACAAATTTGAAGATAGTTTATGTGCTTACAACACCATAATGGCACCTATAGATATCCTCATAACTCCACCTTCAGATGAGCACTTATACCCGAGATCATCAAGCATGTCAGGGGAAATCAAGTTTTTCCTTAGCTAAGGAACATGACGTACATTTGACAATGTTCTCACAATTCCATTAAACATCTTTATTTGAATTGAGCCCACACCAGTAACTCTACACTCTTAGTCATTCCCCATTTGGACAATTCCATTAGACAATGGTTCATAGGTGGAGACCAGTCCTTATTATAAAACATATGGTAAGAACATTCTGAATCAATGATCCAAGAGTTTCTAAAATTTACGCAACTATCATAGTTACTTCTAAAGTAGCCAACTTTCTTTATAAAAGCGTCAAAACACTTATACCATTGCCAAGGAATGATCCAAAAGTTTCTAAAATATGCGCAACTGTTATAGTTACTTCTAAAGTAGCCAAATTTCTTTATAGAAGCATTAAAACACTTGTACCATTGCCAAGGAGATTGTTTCAAACCATACGACTCCTTTAATAAGTAAACATGATCTTCTTTTCCTTCAACCACCAAACCCTTAGGCGAATGCATGTAAATCTTCTCTTCTAGCTCACCATGTAAAAATGCAGTTTTAACATCGAGTTGTTCTAAATCTAAGTCATGTATGGCAACTAGAGAAAGTAAAACTCCAATCGAAGAATGCTTTACTACAGGAGAAAAGATATCATTGAAGTCAACTCTAGCTACTTGACTGTAGCCTTTTGCAACAAGTTGTGCCTTATAGTTAGCACCATTGTTGTTGCAGATGCTTTCTTCTTGTAGAGCCACTTGTAACCAACGATTCTTTTCCCTTTTGGTGGTTGTACAAGATCCAAGGTATGATTTTTATAAAGTGATTCCATCTTATCTTCCATTGCTACTAACCATTTTTCATATTCGTCACAAGAGACAACTTCTTCATATATGGATGGCTTACTAGATATTCTATCTCCTTTGCTACTGATTGTGTAAAAGAAACTATTTCAATCAGTCTTTTAGGTTTCGTGGCATTCCTCTTTGACCTTTCCATGGCGATAGAATGATCTTCCTCCTGTACTGAACTATGAGGTAATTCACACTCCTCATTTACCTCTTTAATTTCTTTTAAAGAATTTTTCTCCAAAGAAAATTCTATCTTCTCTTTTCCACTAGTCTAGTTTTGACAAGGAAGCACAACTGCTTCTCCTTTATGAAGCATCACCGACTCTCAAAGGTAACATTCTTGTTGATTAATAACTTTGGAGATTTAGAATCATCACACCATAATTATTATCCTTTTACACCAAACTGATAACCAAGAAGGATACATTTCTTAGCTCTAGGCTCAAATTTTCCACCATTAACGTGAACATAAGTAGGACATCCAAATATGCTTAGATGAGAATAATTATGAGGGTTACCAAACCAAACTTTTTATGGAGTTTTAAAATTAATTGCAGAAGCTAGTAAGCAATTATTAACTAGACCAAACTTTTTTTATAGTTTTAAAATTAATTGCAGAAGCTAGTGAGCGATTAACTAAGTAACAAGTAGTTGTTACTGCTTCTGCCTAAAAAATTTTAGGCAAACGAGCTCATTCCAAAAGGGTACAATTTCACCATTTTGGTGTGGCGTGTGCCTCATGGTCTTGTGTCTCACATTCCCCTCATTCTTAAAATACTCTTCAAACTTCAATGAACAAAATTTAAGGCCATTATCTATTTTGATTCACCTAACCCCTCTTGCCAATCTGCTTCTCTACCGTGGCCTTCCAGTGCTTGAAGTGTAAGAACACTTCACCTTTGTGCTTTAAAATATACACCCACGTCTTACGAGAATAATCATCAATAAAAGTGAGCATGTAACGGGCTTCACTTTTAGACGGGGCTTGAAAAGGACCCTAGAGGTTTGGGTGAATGTAATCCAAGACATCCTTAGTTTGATGAATGGCAAAGGAGAAACTAACTGTCTTCTGCTTTCCATGAACACATTGTTCATAGAACTCCACCTTGCCAATGTTTTGACCGCATAAAAGACCTCGCTTGCTAAGCACGTCCAATCTTGTCACTCATATGGCCTAATCTCATGTGCCACAATTCGGTTGTCTGTTAACTCTAAGCAAGACATATAAGTTTGAAGATAGTTTGTATGCTTTCAACATCACAATGGCACCTTTAGATATCCCCATAACTCCACCTCCAGATGAGCACTTATGCCCTAGATCATCAAGCACGCCAAGTGACAGTTCCATCAGATAATGGTTCATAGGTGGAGAACCAGTCCTTATTATGACACATATGGAAAGAGCATCCTTAGTCAATGACCCAAGAGTTTCGAAGAGAGTTGTTGGTCATGATAGTGGGAGTAAACTTGGCATCTTGTGGTTCATCAGCAAAATTGGCATGATCACCTCCTTGAGCATTTTCTTCCCCAAGCTTTTTGTTGAACTTTAAAACTCAAACTTGATATGCCCCTTTTCTTGTAATAATGACAAGTCATAGATCTTTTCCTTGACTTAGATCTAGACTTTTTACTTCCAGTAACATTTTTCTCTTGAGGCCTTCCTCGAGCAACTAAAGATTCTCATTGGTTGTTGTTATTAGTATGAGCAACTGACCACTCCATAAGATATTTAGACAATGTCCTCAATACTAATAGTCTCTTTGCCATACATCAAAGTGTCACGTAAGTGAGCATAAAAAGGTGGCAAAGACTTTAGTAAATAGAGGACTTCATCTTCATCACTGATTTCAATGTCAAGGCTTTAACATCTGAGACAATTGAATTAAATTCATCTAAATGAATTTTAATCGGTGTATCTTCCTCCAATTGAACCATTTAAAGATGCGACTTATGATACAACTTATTGGTGAGAGTTTTAGTCATATGTCTAGACTCTAACTTTAGCCACATAGTTGCTGCTAATTTCTCCTTCATGACTTGTCACAACACATTGTCAGTTATGGCTAATTTAATAGCACTTGCAGCCTTTTCATCTATGTCTTGTTTTTACTCTGCCGTCAAAGAACTAGGCATTTTGTTAATTCCTAGTAACGACTTATTGCATACCTTTTGTGTCAAGATTGCCTTCAACTTGACTTGACAAAGAAGGAAACTAGCATATCTATCAACTTTCTTAATCTCGTACGTAGTAGACATGACTGAAAAATTTAGACAATTAAACTAGCCTTTGATACTACTTGTTGGATCTAAAAAGCTGACTTTCTTGGGAGATCTACATCATAAGCCTAGTGAGAGAACATATTCGTGGGCCTTGACACCACACTCCAACCTAAAACCTTAAGACATTAGGCTTATGGGTTCTTTCTACTTATATACCCCTTACTAATTCCATCTCTTTCTAATGTGGAATTCCTACTCACACTTGAAATCCCAACACAATATATAATTAAGAAAGAATAGTTGTCGCCACCTCTTCGAAATTATAACTTCTTGTTTGATATCAATTCCAAACTGAATACAATAAAGTTATACTAGAGATGTTTGGGGTTGCAATTTAAACAACTATTTTAACAATTATTGCTCCGAAAGTGGAGAGAGCCTTTGTTGGGACATTTTCATATCTTATCAAAGAGTAAGAAATGATTTATCTCAATTATTTGAATCTTGATTTTTCTATTTAGTTTATTCTGCTAATTTTTTTAGGGATAATAGATTTTAAATTGCCTAACTTTTTAAAATTTTTTCAATTTAGGGTCTTAATTTTTAAAATTTTCAATTTAGTGACCAACTTTTTATAACATTAACATCTCAATTCAAAACATTAGTATTTTACTAATTTGACTAATAGAATCTTTATCCATGATATGTAGGCCTTCATGTGAAAAATTATTTCCTGACTAATCATCCACGTACACTGAAACACCTAACTCAATGTGGTAAAGATGTTATGGATTGAGTGTTTTAGTTTACGTGGATGATTACTTAACAATTAGCTGCCTACTTATCATGAGCAAAAATATTTTGTTAGTCAAATTAGCAAAATACTAACAGAACTAACATTTTGAACTAAGTTGTTAAAGTTATAAAAGGTTGATCATTTAATTGAAAATTTTAAAAATTTAAGTATTAAATTGAAAAAATCTTTAAAAGGTTGGGCACTTTAGAATATATTATTCCTTGTATTTTTTTAATTAAGAGTGATATCCAAATTGATTGAATAATATCCTTAAAAATTAAAATTCAAAAGAGTTATTGTTCATTTTCTTGAAGAAATTTTCGTTTCTATTTGCTTTTGTAAAAATCTAATTTCTTTCCATACTCCCCCAGAAATTAAAACCTTTTGGATATTTCAAATCTAAACAAGATGATAATTAAATTGAAAACATTATAGGCTTATATTTGAAGTGCATGGAAAGTTAATTATCCTTCTTTTCCTTATTGTTTAATTTCATACTTGAAAATTACGAAGATGTTCTTACTTTCATTATCCCAAAACATTTTCTAATGAAAAATATGCAATACATTAGTTCATCAATCACAAAAATTATTAGAGTTCTTTGGACTGTACAATGGTTAATGATTTCAGTGCACTTTTTCTTTTTCCATCAGTAAGGTACAATAATTATAAAGGGAAGTTTCTTCGTGGGGTATCCTTTAATTTAACAACTTTCGCGACGTTGCACGTGAAACAACAAATGCTTTTTCTATGATAATTTGGAAGACTTTGAGAACTGAACCTCAGTCACATGCTAGGGTTGTTATTATCAACATACAGGTTAAAAGATAAACAAACATAATTTTAATTTAAGAATTATAGGATTAAAAAAATTTTAAAAAAATTATTGATAAAGAATTTTGTTAATCTCTATCAAAAGTTATTTAAATAATTTTACATAAGTCTCAATTCATTTCTAATTCTTTGTATAAAGATTTCTAAATAAAATAAAACTTTTAATTCATCTTAAGAAATGTTCTCAACAAAATAGAAAAAGAATCAAAGATATTGAGTAAAATAGGAAATAAAAATAAAATAAAATTGTTAAAAAAGGATTTTAATTAAGCCGTGATCATGTACTAGTCAATATCTCATTCTATCTAAAAAAGAATGTTAGGATAAAGGGAGATCTGATAAACATATCCAGATATTCATGCAATCTTCGCAATCTTATCTGTATAAAATATGATTTTCTTTGATTTGTATATATCTCATTTATCTTGGTGTAATCTTCAATATCTTAGCTGTTATTATCATATACGACATATGTGTATAAATACATGTACAAGCTATTCAGAAAATACAAGCAATACAATACAATTCTACATTGATTACCTTCTTCTTCTTCTATTCTTTCATGGTATCAGAGCCCATACACTAGTTCCATTACCGAGCTACACATTCAAGCCAACAGTCATTTTCTCAAACACCTACCTTACATACAGAAACAACAGAAACAAACACAAAACACACCCTACTCTTCGCACAGAAACAATACACATCAGAGCCTATACATTTTTTTAGCTACATCCACCCATTCGATCTACATACAACCATAAGCCATTTCTTTTGCACACACCACCTTTGTTTAGTCCTTTCTTCAAACACCTATCCTACATACAACAAGCAGTAGACAACACACATACTTTTTTCTCAAACACCTACCCTGCACATCGAATCAACAGACAAAAACACACAATATGTTGGATCCCGCTTTTAGGATTTTTATATTTTTATTTTATTTTAATTATTTTATTAGATTATAAAGGAT
>JAOQML010000196.1:37385267-37397687 GCA_027568935.1 Erythroxylum urbanii
GAACTCTTTCCTACTAGAATAAAGGTTTTGAGAATTACTTCTTTATACATATATATACTAAGGCCTCTAATAATAAGAGATATCCTGATTTTTTTTCCCTACAAATTTAAGTTTTCAATTACAAGATGTGATGTGATTTTCAGGCCCTAAGCTAGTTTCCTATCATCTATTGTTTGTGTTCCTTATAAATTCTGGCAATTTTAACATAAAATTATAGTAATATTAAATCCTAAAATCCCAGTCTAAAATTTCCAGCAAGCAAACTCAAAAAAATCAACTATATCTAATATGAAATTTTAGCATTTCAAATTAAAATTCTGATTTGAAACTTGATATTCTAGAATCTTAAGATCAACCATATTTTCTAATTTTGTGAATTTTAACTAGTTAATGCTTCCAAAAAATATGTTGGTATGATCTCCTTACACAATATCACGAAGAAACAGAAAGCTAAAAACAAATAGCAAGCCCCACGACACTGATCCATGTATGGTTTTGTATCAAGCTTTGCCATGCACACCGCAATATTCCTTGCTACACCTCCTGGTACATAGTTGACCTGAATTCAGTTACATACTTAATGTAAGGATGATCAAAAGGGAATCTACCAACCTGCTTGTGAATGGGATAACATATCAGAAGACAAAAGGAGATAATTCAATGGAAATTCCGCTACCTTGCCAGGCCTGGAGGTTCTTGGAGATGGAGGAACTAAAGAAATGCCATGAATATCCAATATCATACCCCCTATAACTACAGGGTCTGCCATTCTCTTCTTCTTCTTCAGTGAACCGTCCTCTTAATAAAACCTGAACATAATACTCTGCATGTAAGTATGACAAAGCATCAATCCAATCAAAGCTCAAATGTATAACCACATTATTTAAAGAACCTTACTTTCTGAAAGTGAGTTATGAGCTTCCAGTGGCAGTAAAAGGAGACGAGAAAGAAAACCCAATCTTCTTTGAACACTCTCCTCCATGTTTGTTGATGTGGTAATCTTCTTCCTCAAAGGTACGGCAATCTTCTTCTTCCTGGGACCCTCCTGAGACTGAGCATCAACGACTAGCGAGTGTTCTGATTGCTCTCACCTTCGGCGTTTGTCGTGTAGTGTTCCTAATGTTTGACACAGATATTCTGGGCCTCGTTGAACAAACCCAACATCACCATATTCATTAGGCTGCAAAATGAGCCACTCGAAGCCAGAATTATGCCTGGATAGTCATAGGCCTTCTTGTTAGTGGACCGCAGGCCTTTGAGGTTTGGTATCACCGATGAATTGAAAGAGGATCCTAAAGCTTTTATTAACATCTAATCTTTTGGTTTGACGTGTTCAAAATTTGTCTAACTCTTTAATAGGTAAAAAGTGGGCTGCCAAATTATTTTCTTCTCTTTTTCTGCTTATAAAGTGTAAAATTTTATCAAAATTTTATATTGTATAAAATAAAATCATGAAACTTATCAAAATTCGATATATAGCATAAAGGATCTGATTACATGATTATCATTTTAATATAATTCTAATAATCATGATGATTAATTTTATTTAATTTATTTTTATATACTAAAAATGATTTCAGTTTATAACATTAATTTAAATAATATTAATTACAATGACCGTTAAAATTATTAAAACAATGGATTCTAATTTTTCATAATATAAAATCTATACCTACCAAACCTAAATTTGTGAAACTTATAAAACAATAAAATTTTTATGACTACTATTATGCCTATATTAATAAGCACATATAATACAAGAAATTTACTAAAATAAAATTTTTAAATTTATAATACCTAAAAAATTTTAGATTAAATCTTTAGTAATTATCATACATTAATTTCAAAGTTTTTAAGAAAATTTCAGTAAAATTAACATCACTAGAATTCATTACCCTTCAACTTTCTTTTTCAAAGTTGGCCTTACTGAAATTGATTCCTAACTCCCCTTTAAGTGCTAAGTGCGCATAGCTAAGCATGATAATAAATATGAACATACCCTCACCTCAAGTGAATGAGCCAAGAGGCTGAGAATGATTCAAAAAGCTATTAGATTCCCATGTACGTGTAAAGTTAAAGGTACTTTGAGTGATATGCATATGGTGAATAAGCCTAACATTGCCAACAAAAAAATGGTTATCCCTCCCATATTACTTAGTACCAAAAAGAAAGTCATTGATAGGGTAAAGTTTCCAAGCTAAACATGATTTAGTGAGGAAAAAAGACATCTGCAGATAATTAATAAGCATTATGTACAATTTGTAGTTAGAAACCTTGCAATCCAGTTAAGATGTATGAACAAACGATTAGCACTTATAACGGTACCACTTCAGTTATTTTATTGCTATGATGATAATGACGATACCAAGTAGTATTCTTCCTTGAATATGAAAATTTAGGAAATGTTCATTGATATTAGAAAGATAAATAAGAATTGCAATTAAAATGGATTTAATTACATGTCTATTACTTTATTAATTATAGTTTATATTTACTAAATAATCTGTGCATATTATAAATTATCTGTTGATATATAAAGATAGTTTAACCTAAAGAGCCACATGACCGCCAGACATTTTTCATATAAAATTTTCAGATAGGTATTAGTCAAAGATGGCGATTGGAGATAACTGCTTCTTTTTGCTGCTAAGTCGAAATCTGTCATATCTTTGTCGATGTAGTCCAAAACTTTCTTGGCACTAAATGATAGTGTTGTGATTGTTACTTTGATAGTGGTAGGGTGATGATTAATGCCCATCAACTGCATGGTCCCAGTGGAAACACGTACATTTTGGCGTGATCATAAGTCCGTTCTCTGAAGTTGAACTATAGGCAATTCATGAGCACGAGTTTTGTGTTAATGAAGAAGAACAAACAAAAAGTAAAGTGGCGGATGCAATAGGAATTTCACATAAAAGGCTATGATAGGAATTCACTATTGCAAGCTGGCCTGTACAATTTTGTTACAACAGAATACATCTCAACCTTTTGTTTTGTTATGTATTTACTGACAAATGTATGGTTAACATTAAGCCAATAATTATATAAATATACAGATGAGCAAATAACAAAATATACATAAATTTTACACATAAATTTCTTTCATGATATCAAAGCTATCCTTGACCAACGTCAATAATAGAGGGAAACTCTAGGTCATCAACCACCACTCTAAATAGTATACTATCATCTTCTTTTGATTTTTCAACCCTAACAAAGACCCTAAACTTCAATCTTCCCATCAAGCTTGATAGACAAAACTTTGTCAGTTGGAGAGCTCAAATCCTTGTAGCCATAAGAGCTCTTGAGCTTGAAAACTTTGTCAACACAACAACTCCTCTTCAATTCATCACTGCAGACACAAACCAAGTCATCAAAAATTCAAATTACAAAGCATGGCGAAGAACAAACCAGCTACTGCTATACTGGTTGTTTTCGACCATCGAAGAAGAGGTAATAGAACAAGTAAACCATTCCAATTCATCCTATCAAATTTGGCAAATTTTGGAGAATCTTTATGCTTAAACTTCCATAGTTAGAGTTTTGTAACTAAAACTTAAACTTTCAACAATTAAAAAAGGTTTACACACCATATCAGAATATATGCAGAAAGTTGAAACCATAGGAGACTCACTTCAAATAGTAGGACACACAATCACTGAGTATGAACTAATATTAAGTGCCTTAAATCACCTTGGTCATGAATATGATCATGTTGTGGTTATCTAACACATTCTATGAAAATGTCAACTCTATAAGAAGTGCAATACTCTCTTATGATGCATGAAACAAGAATAGAGTAGCTGAACACAATTAATTAAGAAGACATCTCATCATTGACTACAAACTCTGCAACTTTCAATCAAAACAATCAACGAGGAATAAGTGGATTTAGAGGAAAAGGAAATCATGGGAGAGGAGGCAGATGGAATGGAAACAAAATCTTTTGTCAGCTTTACTACAAACTTGGCAATGAAGCGCTGAAATGTCACAAAAGGTTTGATATTTCATGGCAAGGTAACACTACCCAACCATGGAGGCAGAACATCTTCACTCAACAAACACAAAACAATGCACAAAACTGTCCTCAATCCTATTTGGCTTAAAATTAGCATGGATATCCTTCCTCAGAAGCAGTCAATAACAATACATAGTTTATAGACAGTGGGAATACAAATCATGTAACAACAAACCTTAATAATATGTCAATAAGTTCAGAGTTCGGTGGAAACGATCAACTCACTGTTGATAATGGTAACTCTCTTCCTATTACTAATATTGGCTCATCTTACATACATTTCTTAGATAATACACACACACCTCCTACACTAAAACAAATTCTACAGGTTCCAAATATAATCAAAAATCTGCTGAGCATTTCTAAACTTACCAAAGACAATAAAATTTTTGTTGAGTTTACTAGTGAAAGTTGTTTGTTTAAGCTCAAAGTAACAGGGAAGATTATGCTCAAGGGAGTGCTTCGAAATGGCCTTTACAGCTTTAAAGCCACTAAACTGCATAACAAAATCAGGCCAGTCATGCAAACATACCCTACTTATAAGTCTAGTTTTTCACAACATAAAGTTTCTTCTCTTTTAAAAGGCAGTCATAATGAGACAAACATAACATAGAAAAATGTTAATGTTTGGCATGCCAAATTAGGATATCCTTCTAACAATACCTTAAAACAAATTCTAAGTTCAATGAAATTTAATATTAATCTTAACAACCTGTCCTATTGTGATGCCTGTAAGCAAGGAAAATTGCATCAACTCCCTTTTCAAACTCATGATATAACTGCTCAAAATCCATTAGACATCATACTATGATATTTAGGGACCATCTCCTTATCTCTCAACTGAAGGATATAAATACTATCTTATTTTTGCTGATGCCTACACAAGATTCGTATGGTTTTATCCCTAAAATTAAAATCTGATACTCTATCAGTTTTTGTCAAATTCAAAGCCAATATTGAACTCCAATTGAACAGAAAAATCAAAGCTCTTCACACTAACATGGGAGATGAATACAAAGCCCTCTTACGTTACCTCACAAAACATGAAATATAAACACATTTTAGATGTCCTTATAGTCACCAACAAAATGGTGTCTTCAAGAGAAAACACTAACATATCATTTAAATGGGACTAACTCTTTTATCTCATGCTCATATGCCACTCACCTATTGATTAGAAGCCTTCTCTGCAGCCATATATCTCATCAATAGCCTCCCATCTCCAAGACTAAAAAATCTCTCACCATTTGAAAAGTTGTATAATAAAGTCCCAGATTATCTCTATCTCAAAACATTTGGTTGTAATTGCTTTCCTTATCTCAGATATTATTCTCACCATAAATTTGAGTTTCATACCACAAAATTCGTTTTTCTTGGATATAGTTCAACGCATCAAGGTTACAAATGTTTGACTAATCAAGGGAAAATCATCATCTCTCGTCATATGGTCTTCAACGAGGAAGAATTTCCATTTCCTCAATTTTTTCCCACACACTCAAAATCATCCTATAGCTTCACCAAGTCTTCTTATCTTCACTCTAACCTCAACTTTATCCTCTTTAAAGGATGTCACTCCTCTGCTGTAGAATGTTCTCACATAACTGAATCCTCCAACAGACAAGTAAACGCTCAAAATGCTTACTCACCATCACATCCTACAATTTTATTAAACAATCAAAATATCTTACCTAACACCATTCTGTCAACCACACTAGACACTAAACGCAATCCTTCTTTCCTATTAACACAAAATAATCACCTTATGCAAACTCGCTCCAAAAGTGAAAATTTTAAACCCATACTTTATTCCTTCTCCCTTGCTTTAAATCCTCACACTGAACCCACAACAGTTTCTGAAGCTTTAAATAATCTTATATGGATTCAAGCTATGCAAGATGAATTCAATGCTTTATAATGAAATCACACTTGGAAACTTGTTTCCTATGAGCGTACCATGCACATTCTTGGCACAAAATGGGTGTTCTGAACTAAGTGTACTGTTGATGGGGCTGTCTCTAAACACAAGGCTCGATTTTTTGCCAAAGGGTTTAATCAAACCCCTGGCATTAACTTTTCAAAGACTTTCAACCCTTTTATGAAAGCCTCAACAATCAGAGTAATTTTGTCACTTGTTGTTTCTTATCACTGGGATATCTATATATTGACATCAGCAACACATTCTACGTGGTGACTTACATGAAACTGTTTATATAAATTAGCCACGAGGATTTGAAAGCAAAACATAGTCGCCTCATGTTTGCAAACTGACTAATGCTCTCTATGGGTTGAAACAAGCCCCTAGGGCTTGGTTTCATAAATTGAAACATGTACTGTCTTAGTAGGGGTTTCATAATTCAAGGTCAGATACTTCTTTATTCTATTCAAACAATAATGGAATCATTACAATGCTACTAGTCTATGTGGATTATATCCTAATTATAGGAAATCCAACTCAAGCTATTCATGTAGTTATCAGTCAAGTATAGTCTCAGTTTGCACTTAAAATGCTTAGAAGCATAAATCATTTTCTCAGTTTTGAAGCATATAGAAACAGAAATGGATTATATCTTTCACAGAAACATTACATCAAAGATTTACTTACCAGAACCAACATGTCTTCATGCAAGCCCTGTTCCACTCCAATCACTACAACAACTAAATTATGTTTGCATGATGGCACACCCTTTGAACACCCAACACTCTACCGAAGTATGAAAGGAGCACTTCAGTATCTATGTAATACAAGATCAGACATAAGCTTCGCAGTAAATAAGTTAAGTCAATTTTTACAAAATCCTTTAAATACACATTGGATTGTATGTAAAAGGGTACTGTGTTAACTGAAAGGAACTTCAAATCTGGGATTGCTTTTTCAACCATCATCTACTCTTCTCAACCTCCACGCCTACGGTGACTCTGACTGGGCCAGCTCTCCTGATGATTGAAAATTAACAACCGGAGGATGCGTCTTCTTGGGGGGAGGAGAACCTCATTTTTTAGATCTCCAAGAAACAATCAACAGTAGCTTGGTAGCAACAAGCCGAATATTGAGCCCTCTCGTAGATATCTATCGAACTCATCTATCTCACATCCCCATTATCTGAGTTTGGGTTCTCTCTCACACACAAACCTACTATGTGGAGCGACAACAATGGCACTCGATCGCTGGCTCAAAACTCACTCTTCCACTCAAGAACAAAACATTTCAAAGTGGATGTACACGTCATCAGAGACAAAGTGGAAAAAGGAGAACTTGAGGTTAGATATGTTGACACTAGAAACCAACTCGCCGACATCTTCACAAAACCCTTAACATTAGTGAGATTTTTCTCTCTGATTACCAAACTGAATCTAGTTTGAAGCCTTCGGCTTAGTTTAGTAGGGGTGTTAACGAAGAAGACATAAAAAAGAACGAACAAAAAGTAAAGTGAGGGACTAGCAATTCGCTAATGCAAGTTAGGCTGTACAATTTTGTTACAACAGAATACATCCTAACCCTTTGTTTTGTTCTGTATTTACTAACAAACGTATGGTCAGTATTGAACCAATAATTATATAAATATACATATGAGCAAATAACAAAATATAAATAAATTCTACGCATGATATTCATTGTGCAATGAAGCCACAGAGATTGAGGTTGTGATATTCCTTCCGGGACTCGAGCTCAGTTGCCACCTGAAAGGTCATGAAGGCTGGCCACTTTAGCTTTTGGGAATTTAATAATGGCTCAAACGTACGTGGAAATGGTGGAAGGTGGTGGTTGTATTTCATGGGATCGCGCTGCATCCTAAAGCACATGTAACTGGTCCCCTAGTGACATTCCTATTTCAGCCAGTAATTCAGAAAGAACAGTTGTCCCCAGCTTCTCGAAATTTTCGCGTCTTGTTGTGATCAATTCCAGATTGAATACAATAAAGTTACGGTGGAGATATCTGAGATTTCAATTTAAGCAACTATTTTAACAATTATTCCTCTAAAAGTAGAGGGAGCTTTTGTTGTGACATTTTCAAACCTCATCAAAGAAGAAGAAAGAGATGATTCCTCATCAAAGAAGAAGAAAGAGACGATTTTAGCTCCTAAATTTTTCTGTTTGATCTAAGTTCTTTATTTGCTTTTGTCAAAACCTAATTTCTTTAATTCCATTCAAAACAAACCCTTTTGGATATTTCAAGTCTAAAAGATGTGATATTAAAAGCATTATAGACTTATATTTGAAGTGCATGGAAAGTTAATGTTATCTCAAAACATATTAGTTCAACAGTTTCAATAATCATTATAAAGCTCTTTGCCCTGTGCAAAAGTGGAGGAATTGAGTCTAGTTTTTCTTTTTGCAGCAGTAAGGTACAATAATTATAAAGGGATCAGTTTCTTAGTCAGGTGTCCTTTAACAATTCCCTCGACAGTGCATGCTACCTTTCATATCATAATTATGAAGACTTTGAGAGCCTGAAAACCTCAGTCACATACTGGGGTTGTTATTATCCTAGATGTGTGGACGTGGTCATGAGCTTGAAAATGATATTGATGGATTACGGAGTCCATTTATAATTATGATTACAATATCATAATTATAATTTGGAGTATTAGTGTAATTTATTATAATTGCATTTGAATTATTTGTAATTAAATTCATATCAATCATAATTTTTAGTTTTATATTTTAAATTTAATTATAATTTCAATTATAGTTACTTTTATATTTCAGATCATAAGTGTAATTTATTATAATTATGTTTGAATTATTTGTTATTAACCCAAATTACTCCTATTATTGTAATAATTTATAACTACATGATAACTTACTGTTCACAATTTAAAATTTTTAATAGCCTTTAGAACTCATTAAATAACAATTTACTGTACTAAAACACATGAAATAAGCAGTCATATTTTTTAAGGGTTTCCATTAATGATTGGACGCATTAATTAGCTCTCAGGAGGTAAACTAGTTGATTAGTAAAATATTATAACACTCTACTGTTATAAAAGTAACCAAACTGCTTATAATAAACAAAACAGGTCCGGCTTTGGGCAAGAAAGGGAAAGACACCTGTTAGTGTTCACAGCTTGCTTTTATGAAAAATAAAATAAGTTTTACTGTTGATCTTTATAAAGAACAAAACATGTTATTCTTCTAACAATTCGTCTCGTCTTTTGGGGATAAGTTAAATATAAAATCGTTCACACACACACGTATAAATTGATAATAGAAGAAAGAGCAAGCAAAGCTGACTACGTAACAGGATTCATGGCCGCCAAATTAAGGGTGATCAAGCACTTGGCAAGTGAAGAAATAGAATAACCAAGTCGGTATCTTAATCTTAATTTTTAATTTTTTTTTTAAGATCCTATATCCTATACACAACATAAAATAAATTATAAGGCAACGAATATAGACGCAGTTTCAAAGTACACGTGCTTGACTTAAGATACAGTTATCAAGGTTACTTCATAACTCGTAAGCTCTTTCAAAGCCGTGGGGACTAGCGATACATGCTCATTACACAGATATATTGTTTTCTGAAAACATGGAATTCTCTCTTTGACTGGAATACATTCTCATGACTTTGAAGTTGAGAATGTAATGATTTTAGATATGCGTTCATTAGTTAAAAAAGGATAATTATATTATATTCTTTATTGCTTTTTAAATTTCTAATTTTAAAAATTATTATTTATTTTTAATATTTTTTTTTCACTCATACTCTAACATTATTTTCGTTAAAAAACCCAATGAAAAATGAAAAAGCAACATTGTGTAAATTAATTAAATGTAACTTAATACAATACATGTTATACTTATATTACATAATGTATGACGCCTAAGACATTGCCAACTAATCTATTGTATAAGAATCTCCTTTTTCTCTCCATATGGCTCTGTGTGATTCGATAATACCATACGATGCCGAGTTTCATGTGGTACAATCATAAAATATATTGTATCAAGTAATACATAATCAACTTACTGTTTTCTTATTGTCTTCTTAAATTTTCTATAAGAAAATGACATTAAAAAATATGAGTAAAACAAAAATAAATGATAATTTTTTTAAAATTAAAATAAAAAATATTCAAACATGAAAAAATCTAATATAATTAACCCTAAAAAACACTTCTACTTTTGAATTATCAAAACAAGAATTTTATATCCCACAAGAGAAATTAGCAGTTCTTCATTTTTATTGTTTTTTTCTGATAAGGATCAGAGCGGGCTTCATTGAGATGGAAAATTCGTCCGCTTGCACACGTCTCTTCAGGACAGAGGGTCGGGTTTCAACTTCTTAACTTCCACAGAGGAGTCTCGACTCTTGACTAATGGTTAAAGCTCTTTGCTTTTGATTCATTTATAACAGAATCTTTTGCTTTTGCTCGGAGTGACTGATAAATAGATAACATGATTGACCTGACCATATCTATTTCCTAATTGAGAAGATGCTTTGACAATGACAGAAATAATATGTTTTTCTTCTTTAATGAAAATTGAATTATGAAGTCATTGGTATGTAATAATGAAAACAAAATATCAAAATTTTTAAGAGAAAATCCAAGCGACGTAAAAAGCTTTTCAAGGAATTGCGGTATTGAATCTAAGTTTCTTAAAATTTTATAAATTTAAAGTTAGCTTTTTTATGTTAGTGTTTATTATTAATTATTTGAGTCAAATTTATTATTTAGTTCTAATTCATAAATAAAAAATTATTATACACTTCTAAAAGTTATTTAGTATACATCTGATGGGGTCAAATAATGTGATTCCCCTATTTAAAAACAACAAAAATAAAAATTTATGGAAAGATTAACTATAAGTAGATTTTAAAAGAAATTTATTATTATTGTGATAAATTATATTTAATTATTATAAGATGTAATAATACTATAATCTACAATCTTAAGCTAAATAAACATTTGACACTATATACTTGTTGACTTAACATTTGTTAAGTGCAGCGGTTTCAAAGATTGAAATCATTATAATTTATAGTATTGATAGATATAACAATATTTCTAGTTATAAGAACATATGAAAGTAAATATGAAAGCTATCGTTTCGTATATGTATAAGAACAAGAAAATTGTATATACAATGTAAAATTTTCCTTGAGATGAAAAAGACCAGAAAATGAATATAATAATATAGTTGAGTGTTGACCCATCAAATAAATACATAATCATGAGCTAATAGTAACAAAGATGAAAATGTTCCATTGAATGTTCAACCTTATTTTAAAAAAATAAGGTCAAGAGTGTAATAGTAAAGGATAAATTAAAGGTAGATAATGTTATTGACAGATTAAGAAAGGCTTATGTAATTTAGACATATTAAGAGGAGACAACTAGACGATCTAGTGAGAAGATGTAAAAAAATCATACTTAAAGATTGTAAGAAAGAAAAAAAAGACTCTTAAGAAGAATTAAAGGCAGGTGATAAAAAATAATATGACAATGTTGAAACTTACCAAGGACATGAATCGTATTAGAAAACTATGGCATATTAGGATTCAGAATAAATGATCTCTCGTAAGATATACTTCTAGCGTTTTTTAAGTCTTTTAACTCTTTCCTCTTATAATTTAACATTGTAAATAGGTAAAGCTTACCTTTTAGAAATTTAACTTTAGCCTTTTTTTTAGCTTGTTTTAGTAATTTTATTATTATTATTAGAGATAAAGGATCCTAAATTTTACTTGAATTACTTGCATAAATATAAGTATAAAAGATTAAATCTCTTATATCAATTATGATATTTTTATCATAATTTATTAAATTTTATTTATATATTTATATAAATTTTATATAAATATATAAATAAGATTTACCGGGATAAGCGATCCTAATATTTGACGGTGTTGAAGGGAAACTCTTACAATTGGCTCATACTACCTGTCACTGCGTGTCAATGGGTGACAGCATCTCTCGATTGTACAATTATTGACTCGACTGACATCATTTTTTCTGCTCTACGAAACGAACGAGCAATAGCCTTATCTTATCCAAGTTAGGTTTTACTTGGATGGTGATAGAATCTGTACACTACGTAATCCAAAAGGCAGGGCATAAGGTTTCGAAAGATGCAAACATTAAATAGTGGCTATACGGGTATAAATTTTGAACTTCATGTGTTTAACTCCTAAATTTATCGAATCTAATTCCTAGCCCTTTATTTATGTATCCACATAAACGTTTCTTTAAATTCAATCAATTAGTTTAGTATCCGAATTAAAATCCCCCTTTGTTTCTATTTTTATTTTTTATTTTTTATTTTTTTTTCAAATTTAATAAAAATTTGTTTGTTTGAGTTTTTAGTTTCTATTTTTGATTTTGATTTTTTCTAATTTTCAAAAATTATGAAAATCATAAAAAGTATTTTTTGTTTCTTATTTCTATTTTTTCATAAT
>JAOQML010000196.1:37399329-37411347 GCA_027568935.1 Erythroxylum urbanii
AATTTTTATCTAAAATGTAATTATTATTAGTGATAAAAATATAACTACATTAACATTAACAACCAAACAAAATTTTTTTTTGTTTAAAAGAAAAACAAAAACAAAAAATGAAAAATGAAAAATGAAAACTACAATAGAAAAATAAAAGTTGAATCAAACGACCCTTAAGTTGATGTAGAATGCTGTAAAAGTACAACATTAATACTGTTACTTGATTTAGTAGTAGGGTATTAATTTTAAACATTAATGATTAATATTTTTAATAAACACTCATATTAAATAAAATTTAATTAAATAAGTTATTTGTTGGTATAATATGAAATTTAAAGTTCAGTTATTTTCCTAAATGAAATATTACATGACAAGTATATATGTGAGAATTATAATTCTTCTTTATTTTTATAATTAGTAAATAGCAATAATTATTATTTATAAAGATATTTTATAATAATTAAAGTTTAATAACTCATCTAATAAATAACTTAATTTATGCTCAACTATTTTAAACTGTACTAATTAATATAATAGCAAAAGTATAACTATTAGAAATTAATAATAAATAAGTTTCACAATTTAACAAGTTTTTGTTTAAAAATTAAAAAATCAAAATGACTCTAAAGAAGTAGCATTTCACGCAGTACATACATTCCACTTGCAATTAGTTAAAAACTGAACAATAGAGACAAAACCGAATAATAGAGACATAAAGGACGTGTCAGACACGAATTGAATGGCACAAAGAGACAGGTAAGACACGACATATTATGTACTAAAAGAGGTAAGGGAATCAACTACGTGGCCCTGCTCGGAGAGATCCACCATTTCTTTTGTGTTGCCTCTCAAACTTAATTAATTAATTAGCCGATTCTTTTTACTTTTGTACAGATAATATCTCAATTAAAAAAGTAATTGTTTAATGATCATAAAGGATTTTATTGTTATTATTTAAAAATAAAATAAAACTTCAAGAATTGTAAATAAGAACGTATATCGTAAAGAAAGGATAGCAATAAATGAAAATTTGTACTCAAAACTAGAAACTTAGCAAAAATAATGTTGGAAAAAATTTGGGATTTCTTACTAAAAAATAAAAACTAAAAAAAAATATAACTAAGAAAAATCAATTAAAAAATAGTGACTTAACCATGCAATTTTAGGAACTCAAGTTGGTGTTACTTTAATTTTATATTATTACTAGCAAAGTTGGTATCAAATAGAAACAACTTTTTTATTAATTAGGAATAAAGTTGCATACTATTGGATCTCTCAAATTTTGCATGTCAGCGAAATTTATACTTAATATTGTTGTTGTTTACTAGCACATTTGGTAAGGTTTTGGGTGGGTCTTTCTAAACAATTATAATTAACCTTTTTGAATTGTGGAAGTAATTTCATTTAAATTTCATGTTGGTTATTATCATTAAACCTTATATGATAATTTTTCACAAATGTTAATGCATAATCAAATAATTTAATTAGCTAATTAAGATTAGATATTTCATGTAAAGGATACTCAGACATGGGGCAATTTAGTGTCTTTTTTCCACTAAATTATTGGTTTTTCATCTCTTATGCATTCATGTCAAAACCTTTTTCATCTCTAAATAAGGAAATGTCATCTTTTTCAAATGTAATTTAACAAAAGATAAAAATAAAAAATATGTGCAATATAATCATGAAAGTCAATATTTATCTATACTTTCAATGATTTTGCTAATAACTTCTAATAGCCTGAGATTCCAAAACCAACTATAGTACATCTAACGATGGTCTTATCTTATATACAATATTTTCCTGGTCATTCATTTACGTGTATGTCTTAATTAAATATTACCTTTCTTGTGTGTATTTTATAAGCTAACAACTAGTACTCCAGCTTCCTATAGCCAAATGTTGGATTGATACCTTCGTTTTTATCCAAACCAAGCATTATTGGCTACCATCGGTTAGAGCTCTAGTTCTCTTCTCCTCTCTGTGGCTTTCAATCTTTAAGAGACATGGGTGATCCTGATGTAGATAGAAATGGCTCTCAAACCCAACCTTATGCAGAGAAAACACTCCCAGACTTTGATCCTCCAAAGAAACCTAAGAGAAACAAGTATGCTATTGCTTGCGGTATCTTGGCCTCCATGACTTCAATCTTACTTGGTTATGGTGAGTTTTTGCTGACTTCAACTCTTGGTTTACATTTTAGTTCTTTGGACAATTAAGAATAAGGTTGCATCTTTTGAAGATAAATAGTTAGTATATATCAGGACTGAGTGGTGTCTATAACACAGAGCCTGAACTGTTCTTTATCATTAAAGAGCTTCTAAACTCTTTTATGAATAAATATCTGAAATGATGGAACTTTCTTTATGTGTTTTTCGTGATCATGTACATCTTTAACCTCTGGAATCTGTATGATGTGTTTTGATAGATATTGGAGTGATGAGTGGAGCTGTCATATACATCAAAGACCAGTTCAAGATATCTGATGTCCAAGTAGAAATCCTTGCGGGGACAATCAACATTTTCTCTCTCGTCGGCTCAGCAGCGGCCGGCCGGACATCAGATTGGATTGGTCGACGGTATACAATCGTGGTGGCCGGAGTCATATTCTTTACCGGAGCCATTCTGATGGGATTTGCCACCAACTATGCGTTTCTGATGGTTGGTCGGTTTGTTGCTGGTGTAGGTATAGGATATGCCCTTATGATTGCTCCTGTTTACACTGCAGAGGTCTCTCCAGCATCTATGCGTGGATTTCTCACTTCATTCCCTGAGGTTTGTCTATGTTTATTTAAGCTTTGAAAAAAATCATATAGTTGGGACAAAGTATTCTTTGCAAGAAAATCATTTTGTAAATTGTCAATTTCGGTACCTTTGAATAATTTTAGGTTTTGATGAACAAATTCTAGCTATAAATGTAATAAAACACTTTATATCTAGTTATAGTTCGAAGTAGTTTGATCTTTCAAAAAATTTATTTTTAGATCAATAAAAAAGTTTTAAAAGACCATTTTCTAATCTTATTTTGTAACTTATAACCTTTTCGTGATGTACAATCTCTTGAGAGATATCCTAAAGATAAAGCGAGGACTGCCCATAAGACCTCTTTGTCTTAAATACGAAGTCCCAATCATCATGCTCTTTTGTTTCTAGTGTATGGAATTATGTTGTGTGGTCTGAATCTTCAAGTACCCTGTTAATTATTTAAAGTTTCCTACGATAATTTCTTGGTTTTATTATCGACAAGCTTTTGCATGTCCTTGATAATGATTGAATCCAAATATCTTTTGGATTATATTAACTACACATAATTGTTACAGGTGTTCATTAATGGCGGCATATTACTTGGATATGTATCCAACTATGCATTCGCCAAACTTCCAGCTCATTTGGGGTGGCGATTCATGCTTGGGATCGGAGCGATCCCTTCAGTTATCCTGGCTATCGGAGTTCTCGCCATGCCGGAATCCCCACGTTGGTTGGTCATGCAAGGCCGTTTAGGGGATGCCAAGAGAGTCCTGGAGAAGACCTCCGATTCCAGGGAAGAGGCACAGTTGCGAGTCATGGACATCAAAGAAGCTGCAGGAATACCGGAGGACTGTAACGACGATATAGTTCAGGTTCATAAGAAAAGCCATGGAGAAGGGGTTTGGCGAGAACTGTTCTTGCATCCAACACCAGCGGTTCGCCACATATTGGTCTGTGGAGTTGGCATTCATTTCTTCCAACAAGCTTCAGGCATTGATGCTGTGGTTCTGTACAGTCCCAGGATCTTTGAAAAAGCAGGAATCACATCGTCAAATGAGAAGTTACTTGCAACAATAGGCGTCGGATTGGTTAAGACATCCTTCATCTTGGTGGCCACATTTTTGCTTGACAAGTTTGGTCGTCGACCCTTGCTTTTGACTAGTGTTGGAGGTATGATTATGTCACTGTTGACTCTTGGTCTGGCACTCTTAGCCATTGATCACTCGAGTAAGAAGTTGAGTTGGGCTGTTGGATTGAGCATTTTCTCAGTGCTGGCTTTTGTTGGCTCATTCTCCATTGGTATAGGTCCGATTACTTGGGTTTATAGTTCTGAGATCTTTCCCTTGCGACTTCGAGCACAAGGTACGAGTATAGGAGTGGCAGTGAATAGGGTGGTGAGTGGAACCATATCTACGACATTCCTATCCTTATACGAAGCTATCACAATCGGCGGGGCTTTCTTTCTGTTCGCAGGAATTGCGACAGTTTCTTTTGTATTCTTCTTCACATGTTTCCCTGAGACTCGAGGTAGGACTTTGGAAGATATAGAGATACTCTTCGGTCATTTTATCAAGTGGAGATCTGTTTTGAAGGATCAAAAGAGAAAGAAGGCAGAGAATGCTAGTGAAAACGATGGTCAAATTCAATTAGGAACTAGAAGCTAAATGACTAGGTTCCATTGTCTAGATTATTGGCTTTCTTTTACTTTGTTAACTTGGTTATGTTAGTGGGTGTGTTAGAAGTGAAAGTAAAGGCCGTACTTAGAGTGGGTGTTGACGAAGAGAACCGCATTGTACGGTTGTACCTTTGAAAAAAAAATTTACAAAGAGGATGAGATAGTTTAACATTAACAGTACTCTTGCTTTTGTTATTTCTTGTTTATGGAGAGAAATAATTAAGGAAAAGTTTTTATTTAGCCAAATAGACTTATTTAAAAGTTATTTTAAGGCCAATATTTATAGTAGCACAAAAGTGACTCTTAAAAGTTTGACTCTTAAAAGTATTATATGACTTAAATATCAATCACATAAGAATACTAAAATGATTCTTAGAAATATTAAAATAATATTCTAATTTAATAATTAATTTCAATTTATTTTTAATACTCTCTTAAATTTATAATTTAACGTTTAATCATTCTTAAAAAAACTCTCAATTAGTATATATATCTTCAAATTTTAATGTTTTAATAAATATGCTAACAATTTCATCCTTAGAATTACATACAAGTTCAATCTCCTTTTTTCCAACACATTATATGATTAAATAATTCTTAGTATCTATATATTTATTTCTATCATGAAAAATTGAAAAATTTCTTAATGTAATAACTATTATGTATAAAGATAACGGTAGCACCATTTTACTCAAAATTTAAAATTTTAGTAACCTCCTCAACCAAATATCACGACAAATAGAAGAGCCAACAACAATGTACTCAACTTCACAAGTTTAAAAAATAATAACTATCGCAATGGGCACATACAATACTTTTTCAATCATTAACATCTCCTCTCCAAATTATCAATAAATTCCGATAATTTGGAATCAATTACAATAGTACAAAATAAATAGTCAACTTTTCTTAATATATTGAAGAATTCTCTTAATCGCCTTCATGTGTGTCAAAGTTGGAGATTCCACATAATGGCTAATAGCTCTAACTCTATGTAGAATATTTAGCTTGTAACCTTTTAAGACCTGTATAAAGCAAGTCAAAAGGCTATTTTTGATGATATACCATGTGCAATAAATACCACGTGAATGTCCATCTATTAACTACATTACAAAAACTAACATTTTGAAATGAATTGATAAGAATTCAAAAGTTTGGTTACTCAATTGACAAATTTAAAAGCTTAGACACCGACTTGAAAAAATTTCAAAAGATTAAGCACTTTAGGGATTGTTATCCCTCAGTTAAAAAACCATAGCCTTTTAACTAATCTACTAAATAGAGTCAGATTTACCTCTTTAGCACTATCAAACTTAGAAAATATGATCTTACATTTCACAAAGGTAGCAATATAGTTAATTTTATCTATTTTGGAATCTTTCAAGATTGCTTCTACACAATTCTTTTAAGAAAAAAAAAATATGTTCTTCACTCTGCTTCACCTTAATTCTAATATGTCTCAAATCAATCATCTTAAAATTTTCAATCATATTCTTCTTGAACTCTTCAATTCAATCATCATCATATTATATACTATGAAAATCAAATCATCAATATGTGAACAAATATTCATAATTTCTCAATTCTTATTCTCTTTAACATATAACTAATTTTCATAAGGGCACTTTAAAAAGTTATTTCATGGAAATACTTATCAATATAGGTTTGTCAAGTCATTGGAGCTTGTTTACAATCATATGGAGCTTTCTTCAACTTCATCTTGTCTTCTTATCTTTAGTAACATAACCCAATAGTTGCTTGACATAAATCTCCTCTTCTAAAGTTCTATTTAAGAAAGCTGATTTTACATCTTTGTTAAACCGCTAATAAAATAATTAGTTGAATAGATTCTAAGCAAGTAATTGGACCAAAAACTTCATCATAATCAATTCTAACCTTTTAAGTAAACCTTTTTGCAACAAATCAAGTTTTGTATTTTTTTACTTCTCTTTTAGCAGTTTTCTTTACTTTATATATCCATTTTATTACTATAGATTATTTTCATCTTTTTAACCATGGTCAACCTCCATCTTTCTTCCTGGACAACTTTCTCAAAAAGCATCAATTATGCATGTACAAATAAACAAAACAAGTAGTGATTTGAGGAGCTAAAATTTCTTAATTTGTTTGAAGAGGAGTTTGTAGTATAGCAATAAAAAATTTAATTTGTGGCCATAAAATGATAAAATAAAGAAAGAAAATCATAATTTTCATTTTGAGAAGCATTCCACTTCTAAGAGCCTTTGTCATTAAACTCAACATCTCTATTAATGATATTTTTCTATTTTTTAAGATAATAACATTTATAACATTTTAAGTTTTTTTTGCATAACCAATAATTACAAGTTTCTCACTTTCATTATCCAATTTTTTTATTGTCTCATCAGGAATATGAATATAAATAATACTACCAAAAACTCTCAAATGAGGAATATTTGATTTCCTTCTACCCCATACTTCTTATAGAGTCATTTGCATCAATTTTATTATAAGACTTCAATTATTTACAAATTGTACATGCCTTTACTTAAGCGTAAAACATTTGAAAGATGAGACAAAGAAGAAGGAAAAATAATTATGTTCATCGTTACTTTCTCGAAAACATAGTAGTTATAATGTACAAAAAGGGAAGAAATCTCAATTGTTAATCTTACATCTATGATTATCCTACAATAATAATTAGGAGCTCTAATTAAGAGTCTAAAAATATATTTACAATTGTACAGTCCCAATAACTACAGGAAAAAATCTCAACACTCCCCCTCAAATTGGTGCATAAATGTCAGGAACGCCCAACTTGTTGAGAAATTTTGAGAACACATGATTTGAAACTGCTTTAGTAAAAATGTCAACCAAATGATCCTAAGATCGAATCGTAGGCAACTTAACAATTTTTCATCCAACTTCTCCTTAATGAAGAACAAGTCAACCTCAAAATTCTTTGTTCGTTCATGTAGGACAAGATTATGAGCTATATCATAAGCGGCTTTGTTGTCACAATATAGACTAATTGGTTGCTTCAATGGATAGCCTAAATCTTATAAAAGTAGTCTGAGCCACAAAGTTTCGTAGAGATCAAGTGTCATACCTTTGAATTCAGATTCTGTACTTGAGCGAGCGACCATGTTTCGTTTTTTACTTCTTCATGTAACTAGGTTTGCATCCATAAATATGAAGTAACCAAAAGTTGATAGTTTATCTTCTATCGATGCAGTAAACAAAATTCCTTTACCTGGAGCATATTTTAAATAACTCAAAATTCTCATAATAACCCTTATGTGTTGTTCTCTAGGATTATGCATAAACTGACTAACAATACTCAGAGCATAAGCAAGATCAGGTCATGTGTGAGCTAAGGACATTAGCCTTCTTACAAGCCTTTAGTTTCTTCTTTTATCAACTAGTATTTGGTTTGTTTCTACAAATAACTTCGAGCGTTCTCAACTGGTGTATCAGCTAGTTGACATGCTTACATACCAATTTCTTGTAATATGTCTAATGCATATTTTCTTTAGGATATAAAAAATCCCTTCTTTGATCTAGAAATTTCAATCCAAGAAAATATTTCAAGCAACTAAGATCTTTCTTTTCAAAATCTTTAGACAAGTTTTCTTGCAATGCCTTCCTCTCTTTCGGACCATCTCCTATCACCATCATGTCATTTTATCTTGCCTTTTTTCAAGAATATATTGTGATCAAAATTGCTTTGATGATATGCGAAAGTTATTATAGACTTTGTGAACCTTCCAAACCATGCTCTTGGAGACTGCTTCAGCCCGTACAATGACTTCTTCAATCTACAAACCATTTTACTTTGCCTTTCTGCTACCATACAATCTGATGGAAGCTTCATATAGATTTCTTCGAACAATTCACCATGAAAAAAGGCATTCTTTACATCAAATTGTTTCAAAGGCTAATCCAAGTTTGCAGTTAGGCATAACAATACTCTAACAGTATTGATTTTAGTTACAAGAGCAAATGTCTATATGTCATCAATCCTATAGGTTTGGATATACCCTTTTACCACTAATCTTGCTTTGAACCTTTTAACTGTGCTATTTGCATTGTACTTTATAGTGTAAACCCATTGACATCTAACTAGCTTCTTTCCTGGTGGGTATTCAACAATCTCCTAAGTTTTAGTTTTTTTGTAAAGAGTTCATTTCCTCATTCATTGCAGCTTTCTACCTTGGAACCTTTAGAGCTTCTTGCTCACTGTGAGGAATAGCTACACTAGATAATTAATTGACAAATGACCTATTTGATTATGACAAATTATTATTTGACACATAATGGCTCATGAGATATTTAATTCTACTTAAAATTTCAGGTTTATATGAAGGCTTAGGAATGCCTTTAGTAAGACGCTCTTGTAGGTATTTTCTAGGTGGCTTAGGGACAGGCATAGGAACATTCTCAGTAAACGATTGGTGTGGTACATTAATGAGAGTCTCAACTTCTACATTTGATGGATCAACATCCTCCTCCTCAGTAGTACCTTCTTGTTTAATATCCTCTTGTTCAATAGCCCTTTCTTACTCTTCTTCATGTTTCAATTAATTATTAACACTGTTAATGGCATCATTACTCTATGAAAAATGACAATTACCTTTTGCACTCCCAGTGAAGTTCATAATCAAGAGTTTTAATTTTCTTATGCTACTCCCTCCAAAGCTTAGACTTAAAGAAATACATTGTATCTTGATGAAAGACTACATCTATTATGATGAACATACATTTGGTTGGAGGATGATAACACCAGTAACCCTTTTGGTTTGTGGCATACCCAAAAAAAACACACAGTAGGGATTATAGAGCTAGCTTGTTGCTTTGATGTTTATGGATATACACAAATGCTACACATCCAAAAACATAAGGAGTCAAATTTGGTATTGGTGGAGTAGCTACAACATTAGTGAGGACTAGAAATGGTGTCTAAAATTTAATAGAGTGGGGATGAGTTCTATTAGTCAAATATGTAGCAGAAGAAAGAGCTTCTCCCCAATAAGTCAATGACATATGAGCTTAAATTAATAAGGCACGAACAACTTCTAGCAAATGTCAAATTTTCCTCTCGACTACCTTATTCTATTGAGATGTATTCACGTAAGTAGTTTGATTAATAATACCTTGCTCTTCCAAATAATGTTTTAATTAAAAACTCTAATATTCTCCACCATTATCAATGCAAAGAACTCAAACCTATGCATTGTACTGAGTTTGAATGATCTTATGAAATTTCTGGAACAACAAATTTACTTCACTCTTGGATTTTATTAACCACAACAAAGTCATCCTCGTACAATAAGACCCACCCAAAGTTGAAATTTTGGATAGATCTCATACATTAGAGTGAATAATCATAAAGGGTAAGGGACTCTTATTTAACGGTGATGGAAATTGAATTTTGATGACATTTTGCAAGTTCACAAACATCACAGCTGAAACTAGAGATATCAAATTTTCAAATAAACTAGTAAATAATTTTTTAAGATACCCAAAGATGCATGCCTCAAACGTCGATCCCATAATTAGAGTTTAGCTTTGTTTTTCTTCATCTTTTAGTCATCCATGACAAAAAGCTGATGCAACTTGTATAAACTCCTTGATGTTAGGTCCAAATAATACAAATTCCCTCTCTTAATACCACAACCAATCGTCTGCTTTGTTTGAATGTCCTTAAAAAGGCAAAAGTTAGGCCAAAAGATTATAATGCAAGATAAGGCTATTTTTATTTGGGAAATAGATAAGTGGTTATAATCTAAGGATGGAACAACCAAAAGAAAATCCAAATTTAGAGTATTAGTGAGAGTTAAAGACCTTTCCTTAACAATTGTGACTTTATCTCTATTGGAAGTAGAAACAAATTTTTGTGAGGACTTTGTGAATTTAATAACCTGCTTAGAATCAAAGTTCATATGATTTAGACCACCAGAATCAATTATCCATGTACTATTGGAAATAGGAGCAGAAGCATTAGAAGTCTTGTCACTATTATTTGTAGTTGCTACTACTGCAGAAGTCTCCTCAACAACATCATCATTAATTTTGGTCTAAATAACAGTAACAGTTGGAGTTTTCTTGAAATTCTTCTTTCGAGGTGCTCGGTTATGGTCCTACTAATCTGGATATCCTATAAGTTCATAGCAACGATCTTTAGTATGTCCAGTTTGGTTGCAATGAGTGTACTTGTAGACTTTTCACCACCAACAATTGTCTTTGATTTGTTTCCAACCACCATACCAACAACTTCAAGGTTTTCAGATTCTCCTTTCAATGTTTTACGAACCTATTAAAAAACATCATCTAAACCTACTAGGAATATATACATCCTTAGTCATTTAACCGACTTTCGGTATGTTTCAACATCTTCAGAATCCTTCATTACAATTTTGTCCCAGTGATCTAGTTTTTGAAAGACCTTAGTTAACTTTCCATAGTATTCGAAGAGAGGTCTTCCACTTTCTTTTGCAGTAAACACCTTTTGGTTCAGGGAAAAAATTTGCAATTCATCACTTCCATTATGGAAGGCTTTTGCTAATGCGTTCCAAATTTTATAGATTATGTGTAATCGTAAGTATCACTTCATAATCTCTGGACTTACAGACGTTAACAACCATCTTTTAAGTTTTTATTTTTAGCATACCACTTCTCGTACACATCTTTAGATTCTGTAAGTGAATTTATTTTACCATGGATATAAGAGAGTTTCCCCTTTTTAGTAATATGCATCTCCATCAGTTGTGACGAAACATCATAATTTGATTCAAAAAGAATGATGCCTGCATTAAAAACTCCTTCAGATTGAACAACAATAGGAATAGATTTTTCACTCATCTTCAAAAGGTTTTCATATTCTTTGATACCAACTTGAAAGATGAGACAAAGAAGAGGCAAAAATAATTATATCCATCGTTACTTTCTAGAAAACGTACTAGTTATAATGTGCAATAAGAGAAGAAACCTCAACTGTTAATCCTATAGCTATAATTAGGAGCTCTAATTAGGAGTTTAAGAATACATTTATAGTTGTACAATCCCAACAATTATAGAGAAAAATCTTAACAAAAACTCCATCGGCATCCTATTGCTTTTTAACATACTATGAGTCATACCTATATCATTAGTAAATAATAAAAGATACATGTTCTTCCTAAGAACTTGTTTGAAGAGGATGACGTGTATTAACATACACCAATCTAAATAATTGTGATGCTCAAGAAAGAGACTCTTTTAGAAAACTATTCTCATACATACAACCTTTAAAATTTTAATTGCGATTATTTAAGAGGTATGTAATATACGATTTTTTTTAAAACAATAATTCCAATCCACTAAAATTTAAGGGCCTGTTTGTTTGGATGTTAATTAATGGAATGAAATGGAATGTAATGAAACGGAATAGAATGGTTTATAATGAAATGAAATGTAATATAGTGACAAGTTGTTTAGGAGGGATAAAATAGTTCATAATGTAATATAGTGAAATGCTGTTTAGAAGATAGATGGAATAGAATGTAATATATAATAAATGACTATTATACCCCTTATATTAAAATGATTATTACAAGAAGTTTATTATTTTATTATTAATTATATAC
>JAOQML010000196.1:37446421-37460363 GCA_027568935.1 Erythroxylum urbanii
ATGAGATGTGGTAATTTACCACACCTGGACCCGTTTCTCTGGTCCGACCCGTTCTCTGGAAACGGGATGTTACATAAAGAAACCCACAAGGGCATGGGACCAAGCATGAGCTCCAGCTTGCAACAACTCCACAGGGGGAAACACAATACCATCTTGGAACACATTTGGATAACGGAGGCTTCTATGTTCTCTTTTTACAAATATAGGATTTAAGCCAATAGTCTCTCACTTAGAGATTTGATTGAGAACCAATCAATCTCGATATCATTATTTCTATCTTACCATTTCTCTATTCTTTACATCTCTGCTAAGCCATGCAAGGATCTACATCATATGAATTTATTAGTGTTTGTTCGTGAACCGTAAGTGCACGGTTGTCATAGTGAGTAATAAATTAGTGAGAACTGAGTCGTGTCCACATGGATTATGAGAAAGTTCAAATCTACGCTAGCTAACGGTATTTGGAATCGAGTTGGGTGAAAATGTGGAAATTAAAAGCAATGTAAAGAATTAATAAAAACTCAAATTAATTTCTAAGCAACTACCCAATTTAATGCAACCAAAATAACTATGAATATGACAAATCTATGCAATAACTAATTAAGAAAAGAGCGCAACAGTTGACTAATTAAAGGTATTAACGTCAATGGGGAATGACTTTCTCTTAGGGAATGATATTTTTGCCAACCTTAATATTGAAATAGTTATCCTCCACAAATGAAAAACCTTAACCTTGTAAGTGAATTTTAAGAGTAAGTAATACCCCTTCTCCTAAAGGTGAATTAATCTATCCACTCTAGATATCACTTAGTAATCTCTTACTTAAGTTCTTCCTAGAGTTTCTTAAGTTCCAAACTCAAACCTTCTATTTTCACCTCCTAGATTTCTTGGGTTTTCCAACTCACATAAAAATCCTAGCTGAAATTCCTTCAATCTTCTAGCCAAGGCTCCCTTTTTCCAAAGGTGAATTTATACCAAGCACACTTCCAATAATCCAAAGTAAGAACAATTAAAAAGGAAAATCAACAAGTGTATGAATATTCAGTCATGGATTCCAGCAAAATTTAATATTAAAGCATCATCAAAACATCAAATCCCTAAGAGAAATTAAGGTTTTAGTCACAAATCATCATGTCAAGCAATCCACAAGCAACAACCCTAAACAAATTCATGAAGAAACTAAATAATAAAAGAAAAATGTTGTAAATGGATTCGAGCTATTGTGTTGATTGTTGCTGGTGGAGGCTGCGTCTGTGTTGATTTTGTGTGTAGGTTTTATGAATGAAGGTTGCTCCATGAGTGTAGGCTGGCATGATTTAGAGTGGAGGCAGGCGTGATTTTCGTATAGATGGTGCGTGAATGGGGGCCTGCGTTAGTGGAGGTGTGTTTGACTAGAGTGGAGGCTGCGTTGTTTTCTGGATGGGGGCTTGTATTGATTGCATGAGTGGTGAATGGAGGTTGCTACTGGTGTGAGTAGAGAGTGTATGAGTGGAGTGGAGCCTGCGACAGTGAGTGAGAGGATGTTGGGTGATTTTTTTCGTTTGTGGAGACTAGCGTTGGTGAAGATAGGCTGCGTAGGTTTTCTTTTACATGAAAAATGGAGAGCCCGCCCCTTTGCTTTGCGTGAATGTCTTTTGTTGCATTTTTGCTTTCGATACTCTACGTTTTGCTGCTCTTTCAAAACAGGCTGAACCCTCTTTTTAAATTTTTTTCTGCTCAATGTTTTTCTCTTTTTTTCAAAACCAAGACCGAGCCCTCCTTTTTGCATTTCCTGGCTATACTGCGTGTCTTCTCTAATTTAGCCACTTTTGACTTCTTTTCTCCAAAACAACTCCTAACATTCAAATATAATATAAAAACAGTAGTTTAGCAAATATTTACCCCAAAGCACTATACAATTTACCCAAATTAATGCATCAAATAATAGCCTATCAGTATCTCTATCAGTGTTGATTGGCTTTGTTAGTGCATTAGCTAGGTTCTCTTTTGTGCGAATTTTCTACATGTCCACACTTCCATCTTCCACCACTTCATAAACAAAATGATATCGAACTCCTATATGTTTAGTTATGGAATGAAAAGCTGGATCTTGCAATATGCAAGACACTTTGACTATCACAATACAAAGAGATTTTCTCTTATTGGTGCCCAAGTTACTCCAAAAACCTTTTTCCAGATTGATTCATTGCAAGCTTGTGTAACTGCCATATACTCAGCTTCTATTTTAGATAATGCTTCAATTATTTGTAGTTTAGAGACCCAGCTCACAACTCCTCCTACAATAGTAAGCATATAGCTTGTAGTGGAGTTTCTTTTATCAAGATCGCCTGCAAAATTAGAATCAACATATCCTTTGACAATAAAGTTATATCCTTCATAACATTGAGTATGATTTGAGGTCCATTTAATATATCTTAGGATCCTCTTTACAACCCACTAGTGTTCTCGACTAGGATTTGTCATGTAACGACTAACTACTTCCGCTGTATGTGCATTTGTCTAGTCTTGTTCAAATCATAGTGAACTTTAAACTTCCCACAACTGATGCGTACGGTACTCAAGACATCTCCTTCATCTATGCTTCACTGCTAGGTTTTTATTTAAGGATAACTTAAAATTAACAGGAAGAGGGGAAGAGATTGACCTACAATCTTGCATATTAAAGTATTGCAAGATTTTCTTTAAGTAATTCTTCTGAGAAAGCTAAATCTTCTTGTTATTTCTATTTTGGTAAATTTACATCCCTAGAATCTTATTTGTTGGTCCTAAATCCTTCATTTCAAACTCCCCGGCTAACTGAGCCTTCAAATCTTGAATGCGATCTTTGTTGGGGCTTGTAACCAACATATCGACAACATATAACAATAATATAATGAAATCATTATTACTAAATCTCTTGAAATATGTACAACGGTCTGCACTAAATCTATTGGATCCATGGCTCATTATAAAGGAATCAAATCTTTTGTACCAACATCTTGGCACTTGTTTTAAACTATACAAAGATTTATTTAACCTGTAAACTAAGTTCTCTTTCCCTAATTCTTCAAAACCTTTTGGTTGATGTATGTAAATTTCTTCTTCAAGATCTCCATGAAAAAACGTAGTCTTTTCATATAACTACTCTAAATATAGATCAAAATTTGCACACATAGCTAGGACAATTCAAATTGTATTGAGATGAAATACAGGTGAAAATTTTTCAATAAAGTCGATACCTTTTTTCTGACCATATCCTTTCAGCACCAACCTTGCATGATATCGCTCCACCTTATCATCACTGTTATGTTTGATCTTGTACAACCATTTGTTTCCAATGAGCTTTTTTCCTTGTGGTAGTGGCACAAGCTTCCATGTCTTATTCTTATGAAGAGTTTCTATTTCTTCCTACATTGTTGCCATCCAAAGTAATGCATCTGAACTATTTGTTGCTTCTCGGAATGTTGATGGTTCTCCATCTTTTGTTAGGTGACAATATGTAACATTGCCCTCCATAATATAATCGGACTGCCAGGTTGGGATCTCCTTTCATGGGTTAGCCGTCAAATTTATATATTTTTAGATTCAACCGATTCTTGCTCCTCGTGATCTAATATAGCTTTAGTAGAATCTTTATGTTTGTTCTTCCTTTCTTCTTAAATCGTTACAACTTTAGAATGTTCTTCAGATGTCCTATTTTGGTCTTTCTTTTATAGTTTATCTTTAGCAAATATGACATCTTTGCTAATGATGAGCTTGTGGGTAGTGGGATCGCACAGTTGATACCCCTTGACTCCATCAGCATACCTCATAAATCTATATTTTTTGGATTTTGGATCTAGTTTTATGATATCTTAGGTATTATACATCACAAAAATAGGACTTTAAAATGCGTGTAACTGAGAATAATCTGCTAGTTTATTGGTCCACATCTCCGTTAATGTCTTTAAATCAATCGATCTTGTTGGTGACCGATCAATCACATAGCAAGTGGTCTTCACTGCTTCTGCCCAGAAAGACTTTGCCATACTTGCAGTTCTCAACATGGCTCTAGTTCTTTCAATCAGAGTTCTGTTCATTCACTCTGCCACTCTATTTTATTGAGGAGAGTGAGGCATCGTGAATTGACGTTTGATGCCTTCTCGATTACAAAAATCAATGAAATCATTGCCAGTATATTCTTCACCATTATTAGTCCTGAGGCACTTGATTTTCTTCCATGTCTCTAACTCAATTTGTGCTTTAAATATTGTGAAAGTTGGAAATACATCTCCATTTCTATTGATAGGATACACCCAATATCTTCTGGAGTAATCATCAATAAAGGTCACAAAGTACCTTGTTCCACCCAGAGACATAACCGGTGCTTGCCATATATCAGAGTGAATCAAATCTAGAATATCTTTACTTCTAAAATTCGATGCATTAAATTTCAGTCTATGCTGCTTACTTGTAACGCAGTGCTCATAGAAGGGTAATGATACCTTCGTGAGACCAAGGAGTAGTTTCTTCTTAGTAAGAATCTTCAATCCTTGTTCTGACATGTGGCCAAGTTTACGATGCCACAATTTTGTTACATTTTCTGCAGAACTAACCAATGCATTTGCTTCCATATACGCCTATCCCATAAGCTTGTATAAGTTTGCAGCTATCCTTTTCACCTTCATGAGTACAAGCACTCATTTGATCACTTTCATGACTCCATTTTGAATGGAGGTCTTACACCTAATTTCATCTAATTATCTTAAAGACAATAAATTCTTCTTCAAGCCCTTCACATGTCACACATTTTGAATAGTGTGAACTGTACCATCATACATCTTCAACTTGATGGTGCCAATCCTAACAATCTCCAAGCCATGGCCATTTCTTATATACACAGATCTTGTAGAGATAGATTTATAAGTATGAAACCAATCTCTACAAGGAGTCATATGCTACGTTGCTCCTGAATCTATTATCCATACATCAGTGAGCTCTACTCTGTCCTTGAACACCGTTGCTAATTCACTGTATAAGATTTCTCCATTGGCAACACATCTATAAGAAGTTGATGCTTCAGAGGCCTTGTCTCCACCATTCCTGAATTAACATTCACTTTTAAAGTGTCCTCTCTTGCCACAGTTATAACACTTGAGATTTTTCTTACTTCTGGATTTCGACCTTTCTTGTTTGTGGCTTCTAGTGGAATCACGCTCCATTGACCGTCCTCTCGTCATTGATAAGGCTTCTGCTTGATGCAAACTTGTCAGCTTTTCTTTCTTGTTGGTGCGTTTGCTTTCTTCTTAAGAACCGAAGCAGCAACATCATCAAATACCAAAGTATCTGTAAGGATATTAGCAGTTAAATTAATGATGAGTTGGTCATATGAATCTGGAAGACTTTGAAGTAGAATCTTCGTATGTTCAGTTGGATTTACATTATGTCCCAACTTTGAAAGTTGAGAGCATAGAGAGGTCAGAGTATTGATATGCTCTATTACTAAAGTAGATTCAGAAATTCGGAGTGTGTAAAGTCTCCTCTTCAGAAAAATTTTTGTGTGAAGAGACTTAGTTTCATATAACTTTGTGAGATGATTTCATATCTCCTTGATTGTTTTCTTTTCCTCTACATCTTATAAGATATCATCCGATAGACTAAGATGCAAATCTAACATAGCAAAGGCATCTATTTGTTTCCATTTGATGTCATCTGTGAAATCTGATGGCTTAGCACTGATAGCCTCTAAGCAGTAATCTTTTACTAATACTGCCTTCATCTTCAATTTCCATAACGAGAACATTGTCTCTTCAAACTTTGTAATATCAAATTTGGTCGACATTGCTTCTATCACAAAAATTGACTCTTACTCTCTCACATTAAAAAGGGAAACCGCCTCGAGTTACCTCCACTTAGTATGTAATAAGACTGTAGTACATTAGGAAAGTTCCTAGGAAAGGTTGGAAGGGTCACAAATGGTCTCACTTTAAAACCCAGTCTCCTTAGATAGAGCTTTTCCTAGACATGCACTTAATCACCTTAAAAACTAGTGAAAAATGCCCCAAAAATGACAATAATAACTCGAGAATATAACCACCCTTAACTCGTAAGAACACCAAAGAAAAACTCATTTTCTGATGCGGAAGATCAAACTATGCTACAACCACAAAGTATACTTGAGCAACCTTTGGGCTCTGATACCACTAATAGGAGATGGACTCCACTAGATAGAGCATACACACTAATAAAAAATTGAGATAAAAGGGATACACATGATTTAATATGGAAAACCCCTTAACAAATATGGGAAAAAATCGTGGGCAAGAATAGAAAACTTTCCACTATTGAAAACAGAGATTACAAGAGAAAGATCTCACAATCCACACCAAGAATTAATACACAAGGTTATGGGAAAGAGATTTTGAGATATGTCAAACCTTAAACATATGCCTTCTTATATAGCCTTAATGGAGGCTTCTATGTTCTTTTTAATATGGGATTTACGCTAACAAAATAAACATAGTCAAGATCAAAGATTAACTAGAATAAGAATATAAGTTTAATGTATTTAAAAAAAAAGACTCCTCGAAAAAACCTAAAGATGGAATTGACAGTGAGGAATTTAACTATGCCTTTGTCTCTTATACTTGGATTCTCTCAGAGTCGTCAGGGAACGTTCTGCCTTTTTTGCTTTTTTGATGATAGGATTAGACACCAAATGATTAGGAAGATTGGGTCCTATGATCTCCAATGTTGATCATTTCATTGTCTTAATAATGTTATTGTCTTCATTCTCACTATCTGAAGTAATAATTCGCTAGTTTAATCTTAAGTCACTATAATTAAAAGAGGTCATTCCGTAAAATTAAGGTGAGTTAATATGGTAAAGGACATTTTATGTGATAGTGGAAGGAATGGTTTAAGCTAATATTGTAGAGAAGGAGAAAGCTTGGGATATAAATCAATTGATCATCGATGTGTTGTTGGAGAGGAGAAGCTAAAGAATACAACTCACACAGTCTTAATAGCAACTAAAGGAAAGACAAAAGTAAATCCCTAAAAGTTAAAAGGTAAGAAATCTAAACTTCCTCCACATGAAGATATAGGTCAGCATATCACAATTAAAGGTCTAGTCAGTATGACTATTGATGTTTCTTCTATAAAAATAAGGGATATAGGAAGCTAAAATGCTAGAAATACAAAAACTTGAAAGAACAACATGAATGATCAAGTAAATCCTTGGCTTATATGATATATGAATCTAATGTTGTTATAGTCACAACAAGTTCTTAGTGGTTAGATGTTGAAGTTTCTAATCATATTGCTTCCATAATGTAGGGATTCGTGATAGAGAGAAAGTTGAATAAAGAATAGGAAAAATTGATGGTAGGAAATAATAAACAAGTAGATGTAGTCCATGTAGGGGATGTGTATTTAAACTTAGATACAAGATTCAAACTTATTTTGTATGACACATTCTATATACTGTCTTGTAGGCGGAATTTGATCTTTGTATCTAATTTGGATAAAGAAGGTTATAGTTTTGTATTTGAAAATTCAATTATAAAATTAGCTTTCAATGCAAAACATTTTGGTATGGCCTTCTTCTCATAGGGTCTATATATAATGTATCTTGCCCACGATAAGAAATATGTTTCTTTATATATTGCCAAATAGGTTACTAAAAAAAGACCCCTTATAAAAGAAATGTCAACATATTATGGCATAAAAGATTGGTCTTTATTAACAGAGAAATGGTTGAGAAATTGATAAAAGATAACATTTTCCCAACTCTAGATTATAATGATATAGAAACATATGTTGACTGCTGCGAGGGTAAGTTGACCAAAATAAAGAAAAATAAGTCAACTTATGCTTCTGGCATATTAGAACTTATACATACGAATATATGTGGACCTTATACAGTTACACTGTGTGATTCAAGATATTTTCTGACATTTGTCGATGATTATTTTTGTTACAGATATGTGTTATTTCTTAAAGAAAAATCTAAAGTTTTTGATAAATTCAAGATCTTTAAGACTGAAGTTGAGAACCAATTGGGAAAGTTAATTAAGATTGTCAAATTTGACTGTAGAGATGAATATTATGAGAAACATAGATTTTCAGGACCAAAAAAAAAAACTGTTTGCAAACATTTAAAATCATATGAAGTAATGGCTCAATTCATTATATCAGGTAGTCCTAAGCAAAATGATGTGGTTGAAAGTCATAATCGCACCTTAAAAGATATGATGAGGTCAGTGCAAAGTAGTAGTAATTTACTTGATTACTTATGGGTGAAGCTATAAAGACTTCGTTTTACATATTTAATAGAACTATGAGCAAATCAGTTTAAAAGTTGAATTTTGAAATTTGGAAGGGGTAGAAGCCTAGTCTTACTAATCTTCATGTATGAGGCTACCCTGTTAAGGTATGTTAGTATAATCCTTATAAAAATAAGTTGCATTCTCATTCCTCTCATTATTGCTTTGTTGGATATACTGACCATTCTAAGAGATATAGATTTTACTTTAGAGATGGAAGATCTAGAATAGTGAAATCATAAACAACTAAGTTTCTCAAGAATGATGTCTGTGACGATACTGGTCCATCTCATTTTAATGAGTGTGACAATTCTCATCCTTTAGATGGTTGAAGGGTGGATATTATAGTTATTTCATATCCATCACTCGTATTGGTTAAAAAGGGTGGATCTAAGAGTTAGTACCGTATTAATACAAGAACATGAACCTATAAATGTACAAACTGAAATTCCTGAGTTATATTTATATACTAAACCAATTCAATTAAGGAGATCCAATAAAGTGAGAAGACTTGTTATATCATCTTATTACATAGTCTATCTGGGTGAAAAATACTATGATATTAGACATGAAGTGAAACTAACTAGTTTTGCAGAAGTTATTTCTAGACCTCATGTAAATTTAAGGTGGAATGCAATGAGGAAGCTTCATAAGGTATGAGAGCTCATAGATTTGTCTCATAACTATAAACCTATGAATTGTAAATGGATTTATAAGACCATAAAGGACTCTTAGGGTAAAGTTGAGTAGTTTAAAGTTAGGTTGGTTGTCAGAAGGTTCATTTAAAGAAAAGAAATTGACATCAATGTCATCTTTTCTCCTATATCTTGTGAGGTTTCATTTAGAGTGATTATGATAATAGTAGCTCATTATGATATGAAATTACATTAGATGGATGCCTGCTTTCCTGAATAGGACCTTTATGAAAAGGTCTATATAGAGCAACTTGAAGGATTTCAGGATCATGATAAAGTTGAAATGGTCTGTAAATTATGAAAATACATGTATGGTTTGAAAGAGGCTTCCAAATGGTGGTACATAAAGTTTGATAAGATTGTTACCTCATTTGTCTTCGTGGAAAATAAAGTTGAAAGATGTTTGTATTACAAGGTAAAGGGGAGCAATGTTATTTTTCTAAATTTAAATTTGTATGATATCTGCTCGCATCAAATAGTTCATATTGTATAAGGTTAGGCAACTTTTGGTCTAGCGTTTTTACATGAAAGATCTTGGTGAAGCATCTTTTGTACTAAGTATTCGGATTCATGAAGAAATAACTCAAAACTTGTTAGGTCCATCACAAATTGCATACATTAAGCGAGCACTGCAAAGGTTTAATATAATTTACTGTAAATATGTTTAAGCACCTATCTCTCATGATGAGAGATTATCTTTGACATAGTACCCAAAAGAAAGATATAGAAAGAGAGACTATAAAAAATGTCCCTTATTTTAGCACACTTGGTAGCCTAATATATGGCTAAGTGTGCACTGGATTGGATATAACATTCATTGTTGGATTGTTTGGGTAGGTATCTGGCTAACCTAGGAATAGGCCACTAATATGCAGTCAACTGAGTTTTGAGATATCTCAAAGGAAATAAGAATTATACGTTGACATTTAGGAAAGTCATCAATCTTGAACTCACTAGTTGTACAGATTCAGATTTTGCTATAGTTCTAGATGACAATAAGTTCACATTAGCCTACATTTTTATGTTAACATATAGTGTTGTTTCGTGAAAGTCTCAAGTAGACACTGATAACTTCTTCGACTAGGCATGCAGAGTTTGTAGCATGTTATAGAGTTACTTTACAGGCGGTTTGAATCAGGAACTTGATTTTTGAGTTATCTAAGATTGATTTGGTAGCTAGACTTATTCAATTAAATTGTGATAATCTCTTTGTTCAGTAATAACAATCAAAATATCATACGGTCTAAGCATTTAAAGGTCAAGTGTTTAACTATAAAAGAATTAGTATAGAAAGGTGACATCACAATGGAGCATATAGAGATTGAACACATGTTGGCTGATTCACTAACTAAAGGATTGTGCCCAATCAATTTTAGGATTACAATATGGGCTTGTTGAATTCTTTAAACACTATTAATTAAGGATCATAATATTTGGCTCCTAGTATAGTTGTTTTATTTTTCAAGTCTTATGATTGTATATTTTATATGTATATTGATGATCATCATTGTATGCACAGTAGTTCAGTTTGTAATATATTGCCATAATACAGGTGAAAGTCTTAAGATTTATGTCAATTTTGAGCATTTTAAAATTCATTGGACATATATACAAATCTATGTCTTTAGGACATATACAGATACATGGATAAATCTATGGATTTGATAAGGCATAGGACGATATAAGTGTTTAATTCTATAAAAGTTTTCTCCAATACAGTTTAATATCAAGTAAGAGAAAACAAATTTCTCTAATGGAGTTTACCATAAAGTTTAGAAAAAGTGAGACCAATAAATGAAACAATGATACATTTCAGATAACGCATGTATCATTATGGTTTGCCACACTTCATTTTCTTACTTATGTTAGTAATTTATTAGATATGTATGATTGTATTACATTTATGTCAAATATTATTACATTTATGTCAAATATCGACAAATGCATTTGATACTTTTCAGTATTGAATGCGTTGTGGGATCGAATGATGAATTTTGTTATCTTTGGATCAAATTTTTAATTTTGGTCTACCATTATGTTGATTTTCTTAGCCACTTTTATTATTTTCATTTTCATTATAATTGTTGTAATTAATATTTTTCCAAGGAGGATAATTTTAGAATTAAATTCCTATTGGACAATTATTAATTACAAGTTTTTATAAATCAATTTGATCTAAAATAAAGATAATAAATTGGTTTTATAAAAAAATCTGATTAAATGGACTAAAAATTTAGTATAAAAAATGAACCCTTATCAGTGTGAGCAAATATGCTTATTGGGCTTGTGATAGGGGGCCAATAAGATTTCAATAAATAGTTACTAAGGTTTTTTACAATCCGCTGATAGAAGTTCAAGAACATAAGATTACTTTGACCCTTTATTAAATTCACGTATTCAAAAATGTGCAGAAAGACAATAACAGTATAAAGGAAGTTGCAGAAACTCGTTTATACATCGAGAAACCTATTCAAAAGATCCGGGAGTTTGTTCGAGTAACTGAGCAGCTTGTTGATCGGGTTATAGATAACAAAACAAGTACTTTTTCATGTTATCTTCGACCATACTAGTTAATGGTAAATATTGAACCTAAAGTTAAAGTTCGTGTTAAAGTTTTACATCTTTTTCTTTGATTAATGCAAAATAATTAGATGCGTAGAGTTAAAGCAAAAATTTAGTAAAAATTATGTTTAATGTCATATTTCTATTATCATAAGGCTGGTTTATATGAATCAGATTTAGTATTGTTTTTCCTCAGAAGTTTTTTTTTTTGGGGTTAAACACAATCGCCAATAGTCATTCCTAATATCGATGTTTTCAGTTGTAGCGGGTTGAATTTCAAGTCTTCGATCTTTTTTGACTTACTGATCTATGATTTTCATTGAATAATCGATATAGATCAGTAAGAAGGAACGTCAGAATAGATGCGGTGTAGCCATATCCAATGCATAATAAGCAATCATTGAAATTCATAGCTAAATTCATCAGTAAATTTGGCATTTTTGATTTGGTCAAACAAAGAAACTAACATGTGAATGCTTACATCAGATTGAACAGCTTCCTCACTCACTTCTGCTTTCTTATCCTTTGTCCAGTTATACAAGAAAGTTTTCAGAACATTACACTTCTTAGTTGAAAATTTATAAGCTTCCCCAACTGCACTCAATCAATCTCTCAGAAGGAGAGGGTCCCCTTTAGAGGATACAAGACAAACAAACTTGTTCATGGTCAGAAGTTGATTTCATCAATGTCGTGGGACTGATGGGAGTCTTTGGTTGCAGTCAACAGCCTCTTTTCTGTTGTTAGTCCATAACTCTATATACGGATATATTTCATCAATATTATCCATATAGTCTACCTGTTATACAAGCTGATTGCAGGTTGAAGTACTATACACCTGGAAAGATTTATATAGGATGTTTAAATTGCATAATGAGCACGGCGTAAACTTAAGTTTCTGTATCACATAATGAGCATGGAAGTTAAGAGTACTTAACACTGGATTAACTTAAACATATTCAAAGTAGAAGCATAGAAAGTAAAGCTCACCATGTAGGCCAAATTAAGGGTCATCAGACATTTGTTAATCTCTGATGCTAGGTGAGATAAGTGGCTGCTATTTGTTTTCACGGGTTGATACGCACGATCTCTTTTAAAACTCAAATATGGAATTAGATTTGTAAGTGATTTGAGCTCAGCTTCGGTCAACTCTCCAATCCTATTGGGTCTTTTCAGATTTGCTGAATATTCAAAATATGATTATTCGGGAGTTTTCTTCTTATAAAAAAGTAACAAGTATGGATATTTCATACATAAAATTTGAAATTATGTTAAATGTAAGAAATATAGCACAAATAAAATTGTTATCTTAATTTTTAGTTGGAATTTAAATATTCTTATATAAGATAAAATAAATCAATAAAAATCTAAAAATATTTTTTAAAATGCAAATAACAGCAAACGTATTTTATTCATAAAATTACAAGATGGGCGAAATTCAAAGGCACGTGAACTTGACTTAGATATATACTCCTTTTTGTCTATGAAGGTTATTTCATAAGCTCTGCACCAGCACTTGGGGAGTGGGGTTCCATACATTGTAGAGCATAAGCTGAGCAATGTTATTTTTTTATCCTTTAAATTTGAAATATTTGTCGCTCAATTTGGACTGTACTGACAAGTTGAACATGGCTCTACAAGATAAAGGCATGACGGAGATATGGGGGTCGATGTTTTTTTCTTCCTCGAATCAACAGTTTAGTTTCAAACTTCCACAAAACAGTCAACACAAATGGCCAAAGCCGTAAAACTTAAGACTTTAACAAATTACAGTGTAAATATTTAGACTTGAATTTACAAAAAAAAAAAGAGAACAAAAGTTTATATTAAAAATTTATAAAAAATTATCAATATTAATTTTATTTTAATTACAAATTTATTAAGTTTAAAATATAATTATTTTTAACACGAGATACAACGATTTATTAGTATGTCTAAGGTAATATATTCATATCAAAATAAGCACAGATCTTTGATTTGTCCTTGAAAAATCGACACCTTGACAATGACAGTATCGGTAGAAAGGTATGAACTAATGAAAGCACAATATCAGGGAAAGGGTTAGGCTTATCGTGACAGACTAGTTTCAAACTACTCTATTAGGTGCAATGACCGAATGACTAAAGTAACGTATCGAAGTAGGAGAAAATTGTAACACGGATATGACAAATTTTTACTTAATTAGGGTTGGGGGTATTCTTAAACTAATTAGTATAAAATTTTAGTAAAATTTCTAATAATTTTAAGGTATACTTCTCATTTTTATTTAGCGTAAATTTAATAACTTTATTTTTTTTACGGTAACAACAACAATAACTCTAGAATATAACGCTACGTTTGGTTGCTGTCTCCAGTATCTGGAGACGGGACGGAACAGGACGGAACAGGACGGAACGAAACAAA
>JAOQML010000196.1:37479535-37490111 GCA_027568935.1 Erythroxylum urbanii
AATATTTTTTTAATAATTGTCCAATTAAATCAAGAATTAGATTTTAAGAGTTAACTGCAAGCCATTCTTATATATCATTATACCTATTAGATTAGATAGTTATTATGATTAATATTAATTAAATTACTAATATAAATTAGAAAATATTAACTATACTAATTTTGAAATAAATTTAAATAAGAACTCTTTAACTTTTTTATTTTTTATTTTTAAAAAATGAATGAAGTAATTTATAGATGAAACTAAATCAACATTACAATGAATTTAAGGCTAAACGTCTAATCTCTGAAAGGGATCTAAATACAAGGAGCTAAGCTAAAGAAATTGTAGCTAAATAAAGTAACATATGCCTTACTATAAGACATACAAATTACAAGCCCTACATTCTTTTCATATCTACAGACAAAGATTCCTACATATGTTTTGCATACATGTAAGCTCTAATAAAGTTGATGACTCTATCCACAATTAGGTATTTATCTACCTTCTTATCAGTAAATCGTCGACTATTTCATTCCCTCTATATGGTGTATATGACAGTTGTAAATGCTGCTTTGAAGAGAATTACATTGAGTTTTCTTCTCTCTGAGTTAGCAATGACTCAATTCAATGTTTGCTCCTAATTATATCCAGAAAAATTATGAGGTAGCATGTGCAAGATTTTACTCCAAATTGCCTTAGTATAGGGACATTGGAAAAATAAATAGCAATATTAAAAAGTAAACAAGTTGTGTTAGAATTGTCGTACCATTGACTCTTAGTTTGAAGTTTTTTCTTGATTGCAAGTCAAGTAATGAAAGAAGCCTTGCGACTAACAACGTTTCTCCATAAAAGATTGAACCAAGGCACATCAGCCATTTCCTCTATAAATAGTTGATAACAAGAGTTGTTAGAAAAAGTACCATTCCGATTTAAAGATTAGGAAATGACATCGGCAATTTGTAGATCGTTAAGCAGTGGAAGTTAGTTCATCAGAATATGGAATCCCCTGAAATCTACATATGATTCACTATTCAAAATCAGAGAAGAAACTTTAGAGTTCAAAGGCAATCTATTTCTTATATGTTGTAATTCGGGTCTATGGACTAGTGGACTAATGTCTAGCCATTTGTCATACCAAATCCAAGTCTTATCCTCATTCCCAATACTATGTTATATGTAGGGATAAATGAACTACCTCAAAGTCATCATTTGCTTAAGGAAAGGAGAACCAACTCTTGAGCAATCCAATTGCCAAAAATTTGTCTGTTTCAAGTAGTGTTTATGAATCCATTTGATCTATAGTGTATTTTGGTTAGTTTATAGTCTCCATAGCCTCTTGCACATCAATACCCCTTGCAGTGTAGTAATAGAAATTTTACCCAGCCCTCCTTTCTTTTTTGAGACAATAACATGACTCCATTTAATTCTAGCTTTCTTGGAGTTATCAATTGTACAAGACCATAAGGAGGAGTTCATAATTCTATCCATCTCCTTGATAACTTTCCAAGGTAACGCTATATATGTTGTCCAATGAATATGTAAACTACTAATAATCGAAATGATGAGAGTTAATCTAGCAACATAGGATAAGAACCTGTTTTGCCATGCCAGAACTCTAGACTTCAATATTTCAATAATGGGAACACAATACTGGAATTTAGGCTTGGAAGCTGTAATAGGGATACCCAAATAGGTGAAGGTATAGGAGACTGTGGCAAACCCAATGAGTCTTTTTATCTTATCCGAATTCCACACATTTTTATAGAAAAAGAGATTACTTTTACTAGGGTTAAACTTGAGGCCAGATCATTGAACAAATAAGTTGAGAGCATGCATCATAATATTGATAGAGTAGACATCATCTTCACACAAAAGTAGAATATCATCCACATATATAATATGGGTGAGATTGGTTGCTTTACAAAGATGATGATATTTGAATCACCCATTGGATGCTATGAGCTTAGTTAATTAATGGCAAATACCTTCACATAGTTTTGTATCTCTTCTCGATTAAATATCTTGTTTTATACGTAAGGACGACAGGTAGGATATGTCATGCCTAGCCATAACACAGAAGAAAAAGAAAAACATATACCTAACAAAGCTAAAAAACAACAATTGACATTAGAAATGGCATTGCACCCTATGTAGGTTCTATAATTATAGATTTTAATACAAAAGATGGAAATAGTAAATATATAAACGTATATGAGAGATACTTTCATCGAGTCAATTAAAATACATACATACTTATCTGAATTTTTATGATTGAAATTCTGAATTTTTTTAGCTTGCTTCAGTATTCTATCCATTAGTGCTTATATATAGGAAGATACAAATGATTTTTGAGAGAAAGACCTAGAAATTAGAGAGATTCCTGTTGAATTTTGTTACGAGATATTTGTGTTGTAGCTAACTGAGAGATTGGGTATTAAGAACAAATTATTGAGAAGAGATAGAAACAAAAGAAGAAGAGATAGAAATTTTTAAAGAGAGAAAACCAGTTAAATTGTTAATTCGTTGCTTTCTCCCTTTCCGCCTCCAATGATTATATTAACGACTATAATAACCGTTGGTGGCTATCCTATCATTATGTAATAAATGTCTTATATACACGACAACATTTTGAGCGTTTACATATTATTACAATACTACCTCATTTACATTCAAATATTCACTCTTCAGCTACCGAGCTCCTATCATTTCCCTTCTCATAAAGAACCTTATCCACAAGGTTTACATTTAGAAAACGTTGTTGAATATCATACAAAAACTCCCAAGAGACGTCGTTGTCCTTCGAAGAAGACCATTACACTAATGACATACCATGCAACTTGAAAATATGATCTATAAAAATTTTAACAACCTTTTCCATAGTATAAGGATGGCGTAGAGGAAGAAAATGAGCATATTTGCTCATCCTATCAAAAATTGAGAAAATCACTAAATATCCCTTTGACAATGACAAGCCTTCCACAAAATCCATGCTAATATCAGTCCATAAATGTTGAGGAATAGGTAAAGGCTGAAGTAACCCAGGTGAAGCAATGGTTTCATTTTTATTCCTTTTGTAAACATCATATTGACATACAAACTCTCTATCATCTCTTTTTAACATTCGCCCAAAAAAAAAGCACTCAACCTCTTATAAGTTCCCGACCAACTAGAATGTCCTCCATGAGCAATTGCATGTGATAGATCAATTAAATTGAGATGAAAAGGTGTTGAGTTTCAAACCACTAAACGCCCCTTCCATTGTAAAATGTCATTGGTCCATGTATAAATCATTCCTTTACACTCACCTTGTTCAATCTGCTGAATTAATTTATGAAGAGTTGTATTCTGTTGCCAACCATCTTTGATTTCTGAGAGTAACCTTGTGCTTACTAATGAAATGGATAAGGTGAATAGCTCAGAAATATTCACCCTTGATAAGGAATTTGCAGTAGAGTTATCCATTCCCTTTTTATACTTAATCAAAAAATCAAAACCCAACAATCAAATTTGTTAAAAAGGAGTTGTAATTTTATGATCTATCAAGTATTTCAAAATTTGATGATTCAACTCCTTTTCATAAATGGAGAGGTGTTTGTATTTTTTTGGATAGCATTTTGCTAATGAATGTTATAGGATGATTTTCTTGCATGAGTACAACACGTATTCCTTCTCCACTCGCACTAGCTTCTACTATAAATTCTTTCACAAAATTAGGAAGAGCCAACACAAAAGTCGTTGTCAATGCCTGCTTCAGAGTTGAGAATGCAATTGATGTCTTATCTGTTTAATGAAATGAATCTCTCTTTAATAAATTGGTTAAAGTCTTGCTCATCTGCCCATAAGCCCTAATAAATCTTCTGTAATAACCACGTGGGCCCAAAAATCCTTTGAGTTTTTTAACGTTTTGTGGTTTTGGCCAAGCAGACACTGCCTAAATCTTCTATAGATCTATTGATAAGCCATAGCCGATTAGGATATATCTTAGATATTCCACTTAAGGAACCCAAAATAAACACTTAAACAATTTCACGTACAATTGTTGTTCTTTTAAAGTCTCCAACACCAATTGGAGATGCTTCAAATGTAATTCAAAGGATTAACTATATATCAAACTATCATCAAGAAACATATGTACGAACCTTTGCAAATACACCGTTAATATTTTATTCATTAAGCTTTGAAATATAGCTAGCGCATTCGTCAACCCAAAAGGCGTTACAAGAAATTCATATGTCCTTTAAGAGTTCTAAAAGCAGTTTTGTAAATGTCATCTTCATGCACTCATCTTTGATGCTAACATGCTCTAAGATCCAGCTTAGAAAAGAATTATGTGCTAGCTCATCGAATAATTCTTCCACCAAAGGAATAGGAAATTTGTAATTGACACAAAAATGTTACGATCCATCCTTCTTCTTGATCAAAATCACTGGAGCTGAGAAGGGGTTGACACTTTGTCTAATGATACCCTGTTGCAACACATCCTCTACCAGTTCTTCCATAATGCGTTTCTATACTCCGGAGTACCTGTAAGGTCGAAGATTTACATTCTTTGTCCCCTCCTTCATTGGTATTCTGTGATCAGGTAATCTAGATGAAGGCAATGCTCTCGATTCTTCAAAAACATCATTGAAATTCTTATAGCTATTCATAGAATTCAGTAAGTAGGTCTGTGACATCCACTTCCACCTATGAAATTCTCAAATCTGTCTGTAGTTCAATCTTTCTTTTAATATAACCTTCTTGATGCACTACCATTAAACTACAAATAATATCCTTGTCATTCCACACTCTTGCTGATTTTTTTTCTCATTTATTTCCACCAAATTTATATATCCTTCACTTTTCAAGTCCATCTCCTTACCATAGCAGAGCTTCATGGTTCCTTTTTGGTAATTAAACACTATGTTGTTCAGAATGGATAACCATTGAACTCCCAACACTATATCAGTCCCACCTATATGACCAAAGCATTTGTGCAAAATTCTTTTTTGCCCATCTGCCACTTAAGATTTTAACACATATGGGTGCATCTTAAGTTTATTCCTCCTACCATAATTGTCAATTCCTTCACCTCCTCTAATTCTTTACCAATTCTAAATACTAAATTTTTATCTACAAAATTATACGTACTTCTCCCATCCATCAGCATATGAATAATTTTTTTTCTATCATACCTTGCACCTTAATCTGTTGATATTTCACTATAATCAACCCAGACATGGCTTAAAATGATATGCTTGGGAACTCCTCTTCTTCAACTTCCTTAACCTCCCATTCTCCACCTCTTCCTCTATTACAAACATCTGCAACATTTTATTCTTGCATTTATAACTAAGGATGCATTTTTCTTCACACCAAAAACACAACCCTAGGCTTTGTGCTCATCCAATTCTCTACTAAAAGTGGTCTTGCTCCATTTCAACTCTTTTTCTACCTTATGATTTCCTTGCACAGGAGTAGGCAACAAGCCTTGTGAGGATTTTAGCATGTTTTAGTGAGTTTTCGGCATAATTTGAACCTCTCTCATTGAACCTTCTGATCATCCCAAAATGAACCGCCACCATTTCATGTTTCCTCGCCAGATCATATGCTTGTTAAAGAATCGAGGATTCCATAACTTCACTAGATATTCAATCTCTGCCTTCAACCCTTTCAAAAACATACTAACCAAATATCTGGCATCACTAGTTTTTATGATAGTATGTCAAACTCTGCAAAATACTCCTTCACTATTTTTCTTTGCCTTAATTCCTTTAGTTCCCTTATTGGGTCTTCAAAAGCTGCTTCTTCGAATCTGTATTCTAACGCCAATAGATACGAGCCCCGATTAGGAGGGTCTTGTGTTAATCTATTCCTCACATACAACTCTTGCCAAGCTAAACTTCACCCTCCAAGTACATCGTTACCTTTAATTTCGCTAGTGTTTGGTCCAACGTAAAAAATTGCTAACATTTAAACTCCCAAGCTCATAGATTTTCACCTTTGAACATCGATAACTCAATCTTACTACACCACGTAGGAATGACGTAATGTCCCCTATAGTAACCGTCTCCATTTCCAGCTTTAAGAACCCTCTGATCAACATTTCCTCAAATGCCATTGTCACCATTATTTTTTTGATATAGTTGAGTGATCCACTCCTTCAATTCTTGAATGCTTCGTTCATGTCTTATCTCCAACTCCTTCATCTGATTTCGCATACCTTCTTCCCCTTACCTCCATTTTTGACCTCTGGTTACTTCTACCATGTTGCAACATCTGCTATAGTCTAGGATCTCAACTCTGATACCAATTTATGTTACAGGATATTTGTCATGTAGCTAATTGAGAGATTAAGGATTGAGAACAAACTACTGAGAAGAGATAGAAATAGAAGAAGAAGAGATAGAAATGTTTAGAAAGAGAAAATTAGTTAACTGTTAATTCGTTGTTTTTTCCCTTTCTACCTCCAATGATTATATTAATGATTATAATAACCGTTGGTGGCTATCCAATCATTGTGTAACAAATGTCTTATATACACGGCAACATTTTGATCATTTACGTATTATTACAATACTACGTCGTTTACATTCACATATTCACTCTTCAGCTACCGAGCTCCTATTAAATTTAGACCTAAAACAATATAAAGTATCACAAAAAATGAAAAGTTAGTCCAAAAAATGAAAGTCTCATTTTTAACACCCCTCCTTGAGACTTTTTGCCATCACACCAAGCTTGAATCTTAGGAACTCAAACTTGTTCTTTGGCAAGGCCTTGGTAAAGATGTCTGTGAGCAGAAACTCTGAAGGACAGTAAACTATCTTCACCTCTTTTCCTTGTACTACATCTCGAATTGCAGGGAACTCCACTTTCATGTGCTTCGTCTTGCCATGGCAAACTTAGTTCTTTGATATAGACCAACATAAACCAATCCTATTGACTATACCAAATCTTTTTTGCTTGAAAGAAATACTTTAGTATAATGAATACACTTTGTTGTTAAGAAGATGACCTTGGAATTTACAAAGACATTGTTGATGCAAAGACGTTTTGGTAGAGGGAGAAGTGGGGAGGAAATCTGATTTCAATTTATCTGAATTTTTTTAGAAGAAAAAATTGTATTAATAAAAGATTAAAAAGATGTTACAAGACACTAAATATTCCAGGGTATTAATAAAAGATAAATATTTATCTGAATATTTATTATTGAAGTTCTGAATTTTTTGGCTTACTTCAGCAATATGCCCAGCAGCCTTTATATAGGAAGATACAGATAATTTCAAAGAGAAAAGACATAGAAACTGGAGAGATGTCTACTGAATTTACACCAAAGACAATGGAAAGTCCACAAACTCTTCATCTTCCAACTTCCTAACTACTCGACAGTTTTAGACAAATAATTTTCCAAAGATTTCAGCTAATTATTCATTTTCTGGCACATATCTCTCTTTTTTTTTAACAGACATGTTACTTTGTAAAAAGATCTATGGTTTTACTTTCCAGAAGAAAACAAGATTTATCGTTTCTAAACGATATCACTTTCTAAAGAGCAGAATTACATATAACCGAAATAAAAGTTTATCAGTTCTTCGTGCAAAACCTCTTATTCTTTCATTCTTCTATACTTTTTCTTTCTCATTCAAAATGTAGCTGTAAAAAGAATTTCAAGAGAAAATCTTTTAGGGTTGTTGCCCTAGGTTTTGTAATCTGAGGTGGTTTTTTGTTATTAAATAAGGCAAATTATACAGCAAAAATATGTATCAAAATTACACGTAATAAACATATTATCACCCCATTGAACGTGCAGGTGGAGAACGTAACTCTTCGTTAATTATAATCGTAACACCAACGATATCAGCTACAATCATCCTTGGCACCATGCTTTTGCACATTTGCTGGTATCTTCGTAGAAGCAGAGCAAGGAGGAGGTTTGAAGCCGTCTTGGAAGGTAATTGTGAAGATAAAAATTTTCGCTACATGCCTTTCTCCCCCTCTGGTTTGCTTATCCTCTGCTAGTTTGAATTTTGTAGTTGAACATGAAATCACAAACGTGGAGTCCTTGCATTTTAATTTTAGTTTCATAGAAGAGGCCACAAATAAGTTCTCCTTAGCTAACAAGCTAGGAAAAGGTGGATTCGGTGAAGTCTACAAGGTAAGATTTATGTCTCATCACTTGAAATTTCTTTAACACCACCATTTACCAAGTCTACAACTTCTAATGTAATTAATTTCCCAGGGTACACTTCTTAATGGACAAGAAATAGCTGTGAAGAGGCTGTCAAGAAACTCTGCACAAGGAACAGAAGAATTTAAGAATGAGGTCCTGTTGCTAGCCAAGCTTCAGCACAGAAACCTTGTGAGGCTGCTAGGGTTTTGCTTGGAAGGGGAGGAAAAGATACTCATCTATGAATACGTACCCAACAGAAGCCTCGATTTCTTCCTATTCGGTAAACCTTCTCTGGCATTTTAAAGTCATCTTAATATCGTTGTTATAAATGCACTAATTTACTTAGCAGTCAATTACATGACCCACTTTTATTATTATCTTAATTAATATAAAATAAATTATTCTTACACAATAATAAATAAGTCGTGATATATATGAAAAAGTAATTTAATCTACATCAACTAGAATGACTATAAAAAACCAAAATTATAGTCTAGATGATAAATATTTAGACTAAATCTTGCTCGGAAGAGTGTTTGAAATATAGAGTTTGACGAAAAGCTGAAAAGTTTTTAGGAACGTAGCCTCCTGATTGAACATATTAAGAAAATAGTAGATAGAACCGATGACAAACTTAAGAAAAGAAAAATTATTCTCATATGTCAATCAGGGAGTGCACCTATTAATAAAACCTAATGGGTGTGATTCCAAGAATATTACGCATACTGATATATTAATCCCCACACTTTTATTAGGTGATATGGACGCTCAAATAAAATTAGATCCCTTCAATTAAGTCCTTAAACTTTATAATAGAGATATGTATACAATTATTTACCGCAATACATGTATATCTACTTGTTCATATGCATTTGTAATTATATATTGCACATGGTGCATAGTCCAAATTTCTATGTGCTCATATTACAAAGCCACTAATCATATACAAATCTCTATAAACATGTCTTTATGTGCACAAAAGAAAAGATATGTTATCTAAACCGATCCCGTCCATTAGTTTCACTAACATAAGGATCGAAAGGGCAATCGTTACTATTTTGCAACTAAACCCACAATGATCTCATGTATCAATTCAACTAAATGATATAGATCAAGTCTGAATGTGTAGCATGAAGAGTACATGAAATGTGATCTACATAAGCATATTTTCAACCGATCCAACCTCAACCAAATGAGATCAAATTTTAAAGTATACTGTAGAAGAATAAAAAAGAGTACATTATCACACACAAAGAACATAACATAAACTCCCACAAAATCAAATGGCATCAAATGCAAAAATGCCTATATGAGTGACATGCTCATGAAAGGCGTTAATGCCAATACCTTAGTGAGTGGATCCGCAATCATGGAGTCTCTTCCTATAAACTCAATATTGACAAAGCTATTATGAACTCTTTCTTTCATAACAAGGAACTTAATGTCTATATGTTTAGATCTAGAAAAGCTCCCATTGCTATTAGATAAAAGGCTGCCACTCTAATGTCACATCCAACAAATTTAGCCTCCATAGTGGAAGTTGTAATGAGTTTTTGCTTGGCACTCTTTCAAGAAATTACACCTTCAGCTAACAAAAATATATAACCAGATGTTGACTTATGATTATCTTGGCATCCAACAAAGTCAGAATCAGAAAAGCCAATGATCTCAAGTTTGTCCGTCCTCTTATATGTGCACATATAATCCTTAGTGTTTTGTAAAATATTTGAAGACCTTTTTTATTGCTACCTAATATTTTCTTCCAGGATTGCTTTAGTATCTGTTAAGCATTATAATAACATATGTAAGGTCAGGATTAGTGCAAACCGATGCATACATCAAACTACCTACCATCGATTCGTAAAGCATATTTTGCATAAACTTGGAATCTATGTCATTCTCTGGACACTACTTTAGATTAAATTTATCTCCTTCAGACACAGAGATATCATGAGGTATATAATTTTGTTTGCTAAATCAAAGCTAGAAAATCTGAAAGGATGTGATTTTGTAAAAATCTGGTTCTGTCATAGTTGCTTTAAACTGTATCTGTCAGTTGCTTGATATAAAGCAATTGTGTCAGCAAATGTTAATTTCCAGCACAAATGAAAACAGAAAATTAAACATGAAATAAATAAATCAACACTCAAGATTAGGTAACATAGTTCGTCACTCCTCGCCTACGTCTGTGAACCCCTCACTTAGCTTAATCACTTTCACCGAAGAACAATAGTTTTATACAAGACTTTACTAAGCCGACACCACTCAACCCTTGACACTTTCCATTCGTTCTTGCACCTCGTGAAAGTATTTCACTCCCAATAACATGACTACATTATGTTAACCTCAACAGAAGATTTTCACAACAATTTTTAATAATAAAGATGATAATTGAACAACTCAAGTGATTAAAACAATAAAAACAAAAACAACGACAACATT
>JAOQML010000196.1:37613209-37631113 GCA_027568935.1 Erythroxylum urbanii
ATTTATCTATAAAAAATATCACATGAAAGTAACTATAAGTTATAGTTAGTTAAAAGATAACATCTTTTGTACTTTGCTTCTTCCTTAAAAAAAAACTCTTTTATGGTTTAATATAAGTTCAAATATGTCAAGAGTCTATTTTATTAAAAAGTTGAAAAATTAATAACCGAGCTTGGGCTCAGGCTCAAGCTCAGGCACTGGCTTAAGCTCGAGTTGCCTATGGTCCAGTCGGGCTCAGGTTCGAGGCTGTTGCCTCAGGACCAATCGAGCCCGAGTCCCCAGTAGCTAAGATTGGGCCATTGCCATCCCTAATTTGCATGATTTAAATTCCAAAAAAAGAAGTTAGGCTTTCTCATCATCCTTATGTCAAATTCCCTACTCATACACTTGGTAAGTTTCTTTTATAATATTTCATTAGTTGGAATTGTATAATGTTATATTTATGTTTTTTAATGAAAACAATTTAATAAATGTAAAAAAAATGTAGTTAACTAATCAAATCATGCTTTAAGAGTTTGTTTCAATTAATATAAAGCTTTAGAAAGTTCACAAACATGGTTAAGTTCACCTTGAATTTTAAAACTAGGAGGTTGATCTACATAAACTTTTTCCTTAGATAAAACCATTTTAAAATGGGCTTATTAAAAATGGACTAATTAACATCCATTTTAAATAATTTAAATTTTATGCAAACGTGGGAAACAGTCTACTAGCTTCTAATCTAAATATAAGTGCAAAGTTTTTCTTAAAATTTATATCCTCCTCTTGATTGTACCTTTTTTCGACAAATCTAACTTTAGTTCTCAATGGTACTTGATTCATCTAGTTTTTTTAAACAACCATTTGGTACTAATGATTTGGTAGTCTCTGGGTCTAAATACCAAAGTTCACATCTTACTTGTCTTAAATTAGTTTAATTCTTCATTGATTGTAAGAATCCAACTTTCATCACTAGGGGCTTCTTGTATAGCCTTAAGCTCACCGAATCCAACTTTCATCACTATAGGCTTCTTCTATAACTTTAGGCTCAACTTTAGAATTAAAAGAAAGGTGGGTCATATATTTAAGATGTAATTTAGTACTCACCTCTTGTTGAGCATCACTTATAACTTAATATGGATGATTATTCTTTTTGAATTTCCAATCTTCTGGAAACTGCTCATCATTCTTATTTTCCTGACTTGGTTTAACAATATACTTAGCTTATGCGAGGTGTCTCATTGATCAATCTTATACTCTTCAAGGGCTAATTTTTCCAAATCTTTAGGTAGACCTACATCGATCATTCTCTTCAAGATTTTTCTCAAAAGTTGAGGGTTACATTCATCATAAACAATATGCATAGACTCTTCAACAACATAATTTTTGGTACTCTATATGCTTTGTTGATTAAGAAATAACTGAGAAAATTTTCTTCATATGCTATGGAATCAAACTTTTTCAAGTTATTTAGTGTTTAAAATGTATCACTTCCAAAAAAAAACTTTTAACTAATTAAACTTTGGCTTCTTCCCATGCTAAAGCTTATATAGTATTTATGTAAAGTTGATATTATATAAACTATATTAGAAACATGACAATATGGTTGCTACAAATTCTGTCCAAAAATATTTTGGAAGGTTATACTCATTTATCATTTTTCTTGGCATGTCTTGTAATGTCTTATTTTTGGACACATACATACACACACGCACACATTTCATAAATCCTAGGAGTGGATAATTGAGAAAGATACCATTATTTCACAAACTCAAAACTCAATCTTCCATACCATGACCACTCCTAATTGATGCAATGGCGAGTTCCTTTTTATTTTAAACTCTCTTGATAAAATTATCAAATACCCAAAAACATTAATCTTTTCTACCTAACAATAAAATTTATATGAACCTACTCAAAGTATCTAGTATGAGAAAAGCATAAAATTTATCACCTAAAATAGCAACTCCAGTGGGGGTAAATAAATCTATGTGAAATAACTACAAAAGCCTAATGGACGTTGTCAACTTTTTTCTTTTAAAATGAGCTCTTGGATTGTTTTCACATATTGCAAACTCCGTACACCTTGTTTTTCTTAAACTTGACACTTGGAAGTCTATTGACAAGTTGCTTGGAGTTAAGGTTAGAGATAAACTTCACGCTTGCATAGATAAGTCTCATATGCCAAATACATGCATCTTTACTTATAGAAATTAAGAACTTCATAGTTTGTTTACAGAAATCATCAGAAATTTTATAAATAGTTCCTTCTCTCTTAACCAAGAATGCAAGTTATTAACAACTACTTTAGATATAATACATGATTTCCCTTTAATCATATTTGATAATATTTTTCACATAATTGTCTTACATTTAACAAATTGTGCTTTGATCTATCTATTAGAAGTCTATTATAAATTGTAGTGTGATTTTTCTTACCAACTTTGTTAGAGCTAATTATCTTACCCATAGCATTGTCTCTAAATGTGAAAATCCCACCATCTTTCTTTCTAAGAGTTGTAAATTAGGATGCATCATCGATTATATGCCTTAAGTACCTACTATATACATACCATTTTCTCTTCTTTTTGTTAAAAACCTACAAAATAAGGCAATCAATGTGTTTTAGGAGCCTATTGAACTTGATTCTTTAATTTTTAGGCCTTGCTTTCTCTTTAATTCATTCCATTAAGGGTTTATTCATTAAATTTTGTTTTATGAAACAAATCTTATCAATGTACCTATATTCACTATAAAGAGGACATATCATATGATATGAATAGTGTGAATTGGTGTTATGATAGTGAGACCTATAGTTCTGACGCACAAAAGCATTCTTAGGCCTTCTTTGAATGTGTGAATGGTGATAATTTTTTTTGGAATAATGTAAAGATTGAATGCTTTCTTTGGATAATGATATGGCCTAGTGTTTATATTCATAAGACATGTTTCTTTGATTATGTTGATGCCTATACAAGATGTGAAGATGTTTCATGGCGATAAACTTAGTATGGGGCCCATTGTAGGTGGGAGCTTAGTTCTTGTTTTAAATTGATGTTGATACCTAAATGAATGAGTGAGATTGTATGCTACATTGTGCCTTTGTTATAAAATTTATGTCTATCTTTTTCTCAATAATATTAAATTCTAGGCCCAAAATTAAGAATCATATATAAATGTGTGAGACTTGCCTTTAGAGTAAGGCCTAGTAGATGAAGCATACACATATGATTTATATGTTAGTTTACCTACAAAAGCACGATGCTTATTTGCTATCTTAGACAAAGGTTCTTTACTATTCAAATGTTTGCTTTTAACAAATATAGTCTTAGTATTAGATGCACTCCTATAAATATATCCAATTTCATGCACATTATTGGAATTCTCTTATGCTCCTAGAAAGATTTCTAGTTTTTCGCTTCCTTTAATTTAGAAAGGGAGTCTATGAGACCATTAACCTCATTTTCAATATCTCATTCTCATGCTTTAATGCATCTGTATTATACTTGTCAATAATTGTCATATTTGCTTTGACATTATGTAGTTAACTCTTTATATTTTAATGTTTACTCATGTATGCATCTACATAGTTCTAGTCTCTTTGAGTTTCAAAGATCCTTTTTTTCTTTTCATACTCTTGATTCCAATTTAATATAGGAAAATTAAAATCTTCGTCACGATCATAGGATTTAGAGATAGAGAGTACCTTATCATCATCATAAGTAATGAAATATATATGAGCTACTTCTTCCTTCTGAATACTCACTCTTAAAATCACTTATGTTATCCTAAGTTGAGGTTTTAAATACCTTCTTTTCATTTTTCTCTCTCTTCCCTTTTTTGTCATTTCCTTCATACTTGTTATTGTCGTTGAGGAGAGGATATTGAGACTTCATGTGACCTAGTTTCCTACATTCAAAGGAAATCATGATAGTTGATTTTTGTTCTCTATCAACTTTACCTTCCTTGAAATCCTTTCTCTTGAGGAGTGCACTTTCCCTTACAAACTTCTTGAATCTTCTAGTGATAAGAGTACTATATTCCTCATTGCTTCCTCTAGAGGATTTCTTTTTCACTTTACTTGGCTCTTCATTTGAAGCTTTCCATACTAAGTTCTTCCTTTTAAATCCATTTTTTCTTATTGCATTTTCTTAAGTCTTATTTGATAAGTGAGAAACAATCCAATGAGCTCCTCTATTAGCAGCATATTTAAGTCCCCTACTTCTTGAATTTCATCATCTTAGCTTCCCAAGTATTTAGAAAAGACCTAAGCAAATTTCTCACTTTCTCAATGTTAGTATATGTTTCACATAGGTCTTTAAGAGTATTGATAATGCTAATAAATCTAACATATAATTTAAAAATGCTTTCATTATGCTTAATTAAAATACTTTATATTGTGACTTAGTTTGTTCCCTTACGCATACTTCTAATTTATGCCAAATTTTGTGAGTCATTACATATATATAGACTCTATTAAATTCAAATCTTCCTAATGCAAAACTAAAATATGAATAACCTTATAATTTAAGAAAATTTAGTTTCTTATCTTAAAGATCCTATCTATAATTTTAGTGAGAACAAATGCACCATTAGAAATAACATTTCATAAGTCAACATTTTTTATCAGCCAGGGGAATTTCATTTTAATTTTTCAATAAAGATAATCATTTTCATAATATCTAAGTTAAGTCATGAAGATCTTTTCTCAAAATTTTCATTTTAAATAAAACTAAAAAAACTCACTTTGATACTACTTATTGGTCTTTAATGGCACCTAAGAAGGGTAGAGTTATATGTTAGTAAATTTAAAAACCTTTTTCCAAACCAAAAATGTAATTTGAACAATTACAGATAGAATGATGGTATGAAATGACAATAAGATTTAAAGCAATCATATAAATACAAATAATGTAAATAAGGAACTGAAGATATATTGCAACACATTTTATAGTAGTTTAGCAAACAAAACAAATTTACTTTCATTCACTATGTCTCTTTTGGGATCTCACTAAAATTTTCTTTAAACTAAGTGAAGAAAATTTTTCTTACAACAATCTTTGTTTACTAGGATAAAGAGGACCCCTCAATAATCTTCTTTGAATGGTGAAGAGTAATTATAAGCCTTCTTAAATCAATTAAAAATAAAATATCTCTTAAATAAACTTTAAAACTAATGATTCTTTTCATGCTTATTTTAATGTTAAAGGCTCACAATTGCTTTACAATCAATGAATTAATATTAATAAATACTTAAAAACTCTCACAAGACTTTTAAATGTCTTTTAAATGTTCAACAATTGAATACTCAAGTATTTATAGCCATACTATCTCCTAAATATCCTTGAACATACAACCTAACTATTGTAACATCTAGTAACAATAACATTAGTCGACTAATGTAATAATGAATATCGATACAAACTCACGATATATGAAAATTTTTGCTATCTTTCAAGTGACAATAGTTGATCATGTTCAAATATTTTAAAATTTAACATATAAATAAGAAAATCTATTTAGATCTATGTTAAAATTCATATTTTTACCAATTTAATAATTTTTAGGGATTTCTATTACATGACTCTTTGAAATATTTTTGTCCATTTAATTTCATTGCTAGACTATATACTTTGTATACTTTGAATTTTGTCTAAAATCTAACGCAACTGATTTCAAGATATACATTCCTTTAATTAGTTGGTTTATTAAGTTTCATGCATACCAACTAGTTTTTTTGTCAAATCTAAACATACCTTTTTAAATATATTTACTGTACTATTTTTGGTTGAATAATACTTTCTATATTCCAAAAAAGACTTTTTAGTCAACAGGCTCCAACATATTAAGAATCAACCATACTTTATGAAAACGTATATTTTAGTAAAAGTTGATCCAAAATTATCATGGGACAAAACCTTTATTATTCAAAGGAAATATCTTTGGATTAGTCAAAAAAAGTTAGAATCTTATTTTATTTAATACATCATAAACGTTTTATATAAGAGAACTATTAAGCATCAAGGAAGACAACAAGACCAAGCCTTTTAAACATAGGGAAACAACTATCGAGAGCTCTTATTTACCTTTGGCTCTTTGATTCAACAATTGTCTACCAGACTTCATCGTTGGAAAATTGTATCTGTTTCTATGAGAATGAGGTTTTCTTTTCATCAAAATGTTGTGGTGTAATTAGTTTAGGAACTAGGCTCTTGCCTATTTGGAAGGACAAGTCCTTTTTGTTAGTGAAACAAAAATTTATTTATAATTTACAAAAAACAGAGAAGAATATTTATCCCCGGCTCAATGGAATTTCAGCTTCTTGTTTATGATTAATTCCAAATTGAGTTCAATCAAGTCATTATGGAGATGTATTACGTTGCAATTTAAGCACCCATTTTCATAACTATTCCTCAAAAACTAGAGGCAGTTTGTTGTGTCATTTTCAAAAGTAAAAATTAAAATAAAAAGGGATAATGTTTCTTTTCTTGAAAAGAAATTTATTTTGTTATTTTTTCAAAATTTAATTTCTTTTTATTTTATCTTTTATTAAATAAATTAGTCTATTTTTAATAACAAAAATTATTAAAATAAATTAAACTAAAAAATTTATCAATTCAAAACGTAATTTTGAAATCATTGCATACTGCAAACTCAAAAAAAAAAGGTTCATATTCTTATTACTTTGTTTTTACAAGTTAATTTGCTTTTGTCAGTTTAGTTTCACTTTATTGTCTTATTTGAAATTATACCAAACTCTCTTTGACCTAAACACCAATTCTTTTCATTACCTTTAAATTTCAAAAAAAAAAAGTCAATTAGTCGTGATATCGATCCAAGTCCACTTAAATCTGTAGAGACATCATATAATCACCACCTGAAATATAATTCTATTACATGTATATAGGATAGAACAGCATAAATAAACAATGTATATTTCAATTAAAGTTAATATCATGGTGGTTAAAAGAGGTGCAAACAATCAAAAGCAAGGATACTGAATCCTTTAGGAAAGCCAGCCGGGGCAGAACCACAAAGTTATACATTTTGGTTAAAAAATTTTCGTTTATTAACTTTTTAACAATTAAAATATATATTTTAATCAGTGTTGATGAAATAAGGTTGATTAATAGCTAGAACTAAATATAATGTTATGGTTTTAAAATTTCAAAATTATAAAATATATTTTAAAAAACATGCTATTATAGTAATTATAAATTATCAAACCTTCGGGGTTAAACTTAAAGAACAATAAATTTAAAAAGAAAACAAAGATTTCCTTTAATGTAATTATTGATAATTATATATGAAAAAAAACAAAGGCCTTTCTCTTCACCTCCCCATTAAGCACAAACTAAAAATTATTTTTTGGATCGAAATAAATTACCTTTATCAACTAGAAGAATGTTGACATCGTTTAAAGATGTTTAAAGATGTTGTTGACTCAGTCAGGCTCAAGTTTGGGTTCAAAATTAATGTTTAAGTTTAAACTCAGCCAAAAATTTAATCGAAGCTAACGTATGTGGTTCGATCCCGAATTAGATTATACTTAGATGACTAAAGTTCGTTCAGGTCCAAGACTCAATCTAATTATTTTTCGAATTCAAAATTTTTAAAATAGTGTAATTATTTGCTTAAAATTTTAGGCTTCGGATCCATTAAGACTGAACAGTCCAATTCGAATCCAGTTTAAACTCCAAAATTTTCGAAAAAAACAACCCAAACTTAACTTAAAATCCAGTGAATTTGGACGATTCTATTGACTTGAGATTGGCCGGTCAGCCACTCTTAAATGCCAACTCTGATCTTATCTTTGCTTTTAGACTTTTCCCCAACACAGCATTTACTTATTTTCCACGACACTGGATTTGTTATTCCACGCCTCTTGATTTCCACAACACCACGTTTCGCTATTCCAAGCCCCAAAAATTTGCGCAAGTCAAAAAATTAATTTTCCAACTCTTTCGCAAAAATTCTATATATGTCTAGAGCATTATTATCGTAGTCGTCGTCGTCGTCATCGTCTTCGTTATTGTTGTCATTGTCGAGTCTGAAATCCCGCATTAAAGTTTAATATGTCCAAAACATATGAAACTTATACCTCGTTTCCAATGTTGTTTTCCTAATATATCACTAAAGACTGTGCTTAAAACTTATTAAGCCAATTATTAAACTGGAAATCAATAATGTTTTTTTCAACTTGGGAGCTAATAAAGGACTAGGTTCCGATAGCACTTGTCTGTTCGGATATACTTGAGTTTCTTCCTAGTCAGTCTCTCAACTGAGGCTATGAATTGTTTGAACACATCTAGCACTTGGTCCTTTGACTTCAGAGTATATGCCCATATTTTCCGTGAATGATCATCGATAAAAGTTACAAAGTATTGAGCACCACTAAGTGACCTTGGCATTGGTCCACACAAGTCTGAGTGTACCAAATCTAATACATTCTTCATTCTGAAAGGAGAGGAACTTTTGAAAGTAACTTGGTTCAGCTTTTCTGCTAGACAATCAACACATTTCTTTAATTGGATGTGGTTCAATCCTGGTAAGGCATTCTTCTTGACTAAACGTGTCATTGACTTCTCACTCATGTGGCCTAAATGTTTGTGCCATAGCTCGATCTTGCTATTATTCTCTGCAACATTCACAACTTGCTGGGGGAGCTTCGTATAGGTCATATATAACTTTGACTGTTTCGTGCCCCGCGCCGCCACCAATGAGCCCTTAGTGAGCTTCCATTGGCTATTATGGAAAGTATTACAAAAACCTTCCTCATCAAGCTTGTCTACAGAAATCAAAGTTAGGCATATATCTAGAAAATGCCTGACATCTCTCAAAGTCAGTTTCGTCCCATTCATGGTCTCCAAGAACATATCACCTTTGCCTACAACTTTTGAGAAGTTGTCATTTCCCATCTTCACAACACCAAAATCTCTAAGGGTGTAAGATGAGAAAAGTTCTCTCTTCGATGTCGCATGAATGGTAGCACCACTATCAATCACCCAAGTAGTTTCCTAGGTTGTGAAATTGATAATATCATCATCGTAAATAATATTAAACTCACCCATTGAGTTTGTTTCACCATCACTGCTATCTTCCTTTTTCGTCTCTTTGCTTTTGTTCTTTTTCTAGTCCTTTTGGAACTTTCGGCAAAATCTTTTGATATGCCCCTTCTTCTTGCAGTAATTACACTCCACATTTGCAAATTTGTTGGATTTGCCTCTGCTCTTATCTCTACCACTCTGGCCTCTATCTTCTCTCCTCCCCCTCGTCATTGTGACCAAGACTTCTGACTGTGAAGAAGTTGATCCTTACGATTGTCGTCTCATTTCTTCATTCAAAATGCCACTCTTGACCGTCTCCATGTTTACCACACCATTTGAAGCAGAATTCGTAATTGAAACCTTCAAGGTTTCCTGTGAATCTGGGATAGTTGCCAGCATTATAAGAGTAAGTACCTCATCATTGAACTTGATGCCCATACTTGACAATTGATCGACAATCCCTTGTATTTCATTAAGGTGATCTGCCACAGTTGTGCCTTCCTGATATTTTACTTTCATCAATCTAGTCAAGTAAAATAACTTGTTATTGCCAATTTTGGAGGCGTACAGTTCCTCGAGTTTATCCCATAGTATTCTGGCTTCTGATATACTAGAAATGTGGTTGTACACATTATCTTCAACAAATTGTCGTATGTAGCTGCACACTTGATTATACTCAAATTCCCAATCGTTTGTTGACTTTGCTTTAAGTTTTTGAGCACTAAATACCAGCAAATGCATCTTTGTTACGAACAGGAGATCCTTCATCTTGTTTCTCCATATATGGTAATTTGTGCCATTTAGGTTAACCATCTTGCTTGTCCTTGCCTCCATTTAGATCGGTATTCAACAAGCTTTGTCGATCTAAAAAAATTTTCCGATAGTGAATAGTATCCCGTATAGATGAATAGTATTTGTACATATGAACAATGCCTTCGCCGTACAGATAGTCAGTAACTGTATGTATGAATAGTACCTCCATGTGAATAGTCCCCCGTATAAATGAATAGTACTCGTACGTATGAATAGTACTCCCGTCGTAGACTCCAAGAGTAATTCTTTTCTGATGTGGAAGATCAGACAATGCTGCAACCACAGAGCATACTAGGAATAATCTTGGCTCTGATAACACTTGTTGGGCCCGTTGGTACTGAAATGCAGAATAATAAAAAAAATCAACCACAAAAATGAAACACAATATTTAACGTGGTTCACCCAAAACATTTGGGTTACATCCATAAATTCCAGTCTGCTTCTTCCACTAAAAATAGTAGGCTTACAAAGAGAGACTTCCCTAAATTAAATTTAGGGGTACAATAATTTTCTTAAGGTAAAACCAAAATATGGCACACAAAAGTGTTTCCCAAAAATACCTAAAAGTATTTTTCCTCACTATTTTGTCACTCCCTTTTTAGGAAAAGACCATAAAAATAAAACCCAATTTTCTCTCTATATCTCTCTCTCTGCTATGTTGTTATCTTTTAAACTCACTGAAGGAGGCTTTATATAGGCCTCCAAGCAACAGAAGTTGTGCCAAACTTTGCTTCAGCAAAGTTTGGTAGCAGCCAGCAGCCACCAACCAGCAGCAGCCCATATGTAGTTGTTGCTTTGACCTTTCTTTTTTAATTATGTGGTGGGTCCCCCATATGGGAGGAACCTACCTAATAGATTATTGTCTCAAACAATAGTCAAAAGTAGTTTTCGGTGGCTTTTAGTGCAAGATTTTCGGTGGCTTTCGATGCAACAAGTTTGCCAGTTATATTTTATAGCTGGCCTTTACCCATATGGCAGTAGCTAAATAGAGAGAGAATAAAAAAAGAGTCAAGAGGGAGAGAGAAAAATAGCAAAGAACAATTGTTTTGTATTTTTCAGTTTTCTCGTCCTGGTAGGAGTGTGTGAGCTTGGGTTAATTTGGATCTTTGGAAAATTGAGTGATAAACATTATTGTATGCTCTCATTGATTATAGTAAAATACTCTGTCATCTCCAAACTGGACATAGGCATTGCCCAACAAGTATAAAAATCTTGACGTTATGGTGTGGTTACTTTTCTATCAATTGCTGTTTTATTTTTCACTCCAAATTGATTAACGTTTCCGCACAATAAGTGGTATCAGAGCTTCAGTTTTTTTGACAAAGGTGTTGCAGGAATGAAAATCTGTGGAGCTACAGTGGCATGAATAGTGTCAATGCTATAGTTCTGTGAATAGTATCGGTACTACAGTTCAGTGAACAGTGTCGAGTGCTATAATTTGTGAATAGTGCCGGTGCTACAGTTCATAAACAGTGTCGGTCTGACAGTCCCAAGAACAGTGCTGTGCTACAGTGCTGTGAATAGTGTCGATAAGTGAAAATCTGTGGAGTTACAGTGGCATGAATAGTGTCGATGCTACAGTTTTGTGAATAGTGTCGGTACTACAGTCTCGTGAATAGTGTCAATGTTACAGTCCTGAAAACAATTCTGCGCTACAGTGCTGTGAATATTATCGATGCTACAATTTGGGTGAACAGTACGTATTTATGAATTGTGGTGAATAGATGGCTAGAGATAAAGACGAGCTCGTTAAGAGGGAGTCGATATCGTCATCGTCGAAACTTACATCCAATAGACATCCAATCGCTACTATAAGGTTAGAGGTTGATAAATTCAATGGTTCTAAAAATTTTGGTACGTGAAAATGTGAAGTTATGTATATGTTGTATCAACAAGAGTTGGACATGGTTCTGGAAGATAAACCTAAAGATATGGATGAAAAATAGTGGAAGCGAATTAATTTCCATGCTTGTGCCTTTATTCAATCGTTCCTTGATAAGAACCTGAAATACCCGTATATAAAGGAAATTTATGCTAAGGAGTTATGGACGAAATTGGAGGAAAAGTATATAACCAAGAGTGCAAAAAATCGGCTCTTCTTGAAGAAGCAACTCTTCCGATTTCAGTATCATCCAGCTATTACTATGCACGAATACCTAAATGATTATAATAAAATACTTGCTGATTTAGCAAACCTTGATGTGAAAATTCCTGAAGAGGATAAGACACTATGTTTGTTAAATTCATTGCCTCATGATTATGATCAATTGACAACTACTTTGTTGTATGAAAAATTCGAGGTGAAACTTGATGAGGTTTCTGTGGCATTGGTGAATTATGAGTGTTGTAAGAAGGAACAGAAGACTCACAATTCACAAACTGAGGCACTCACTGTAAGGGGATGAACAAAGGAAAGAAAACATGGGAAGCGAGGAAAATCTCGTTCAAAGTCACAAGGGAAGTTTCCTGCTAAAGATGAATGTGCCTTTTGTCGCCAAAAGGGTCATTGGAAGAAAGACTACCCCAAATTAAAGAACAAAGAGAAGGAGAAAGTAGTTTCTGTAGCAAATGTTGCAAAATCTGGGGATCATGATTTCGAGTTTGCTTTGGCTAGTTCATCCGCTGATGGTCACTCCAAGGAGTGGATTTTGGATTTAGGTTACACCTATCATATGTGTCCCATTCGAGAACGGTTCTCTAGCTTCCAGGAGCTGGATGGTGGAGTTGTTTTGATGGAAAATAATAATGCCTACAAAACACAAGGGATAGGCAAAATCTGTTTGAAGATGCATGATGGAACAGTTAGAGAATTGAGTGATGTTTGGTATGTACCAGATATGAAGAAGAATCTTATCTCATTGGGAGCATTAGAATCCAAGGGTATCAAGATCACTATGGAGGGTGGAGTTATTAAAGTTATGTACAAGGCACTGGTGGTGATGAAAGGTACAAGACAAAATAACTTATATTTCTTACAGGGGAGTATAGCTATTGGTGGAGCAGCTGTCACTAAAGCTACTGACGTAGATAGCTCAAATACTACGAGGTTATGGCATATGTATCTTGTGCATGCTGGTGAAAAAGCATTGTAATTGGTAAAGCAAGGCTTATTGAAAGATGTAAAGGTATGTAAATTGAAATTCTATGAACACTGTGCGCTGGGTAAGCAAACTAGAGTGAAATTTGACTGCTATTCACCACACTAAAGGCATTCTAGATTATGTTCAAACTGATATTTGGGGACCTTCCAAGAATGCATTTTAGGGAGGTAGCCATTATTTTGTCTCCTTTATTAATGACTTCTTTAGAAGAGTATGAGTGTACACCATGAAACATAAAGATGAAGTCTTGAAGATATTTCTGAAGTGGAAAAAGATGATTGAAATGTAAAGCAGTCGAAAGATCAAAACTCTCAGATTAGATAATGGTGGTGAATATAAGTCTTATCCTTTTTTAAAAGTTTGTCAAGATGAGGGTATTGTAAGGCATTTCATGGTTAAGGAGACACCGAAATAGAATGGGGTGGCAGAGTATATGAACCGTACTTTGCTTGAGAAAATCTGGTGTATGTTGTCTAATACTGGTTTAGGCAAGGCATTTTGGGCTGAGGCAATTATATGCAAGCCATCTTATTAATCAATTGCCTACTACTGTGAACGAGGGCAAAACACCCATGGAGGTATGGTCTAGTAGACCTTGTACTGATTACAAGTATTTACACACATTTGATTATCCTGCTTACTATCATGTCAGGAAAAGCAACTTGGATCCAAGAGCAAAGAAAGCTCTATTTATGGGCTTTAACACTGGTGTGAAGGGATACAGATTCTGGTGTCCAGATGAGAAGAAATTTGTTGTAAGCAGAGATGTGACTTTTGATGAGGCTGCTATGGTTAATCAGAACAAGCATGAACAGGAAATTAAAGCGACCAAAACCATGAGTAGTTTAAAGCAAATGGAGTTATTGAAGACTCCAGTTGTTCTAGTAAGGTCTGATGTTACAGACATTATTCCTACAATTGATTCTGATGATGAGGATGAGGATAATGAAGAGGAGGTACATACCCAAGAGCCTCCACAGTAACAAGATTCTATTACAACCAGAAGATCGAGAAGGGAAATTTGAAAACCTGCTCGGTTTACTGATATTATGACATATGCACTTTTCTTTATTAAAGATGATATTCTATCCACCTACAAAGAAGCTGTCAGGAGTTCAGAGATCGTGGAGTGGAAGAAATCTATGGATGAGGAGATGAAATATCTTCATAAAAATAAGACTTGTAAGTTGGTTCAGTTACTAAAAGGGAAGAAAGAAATTAAATGGGTGTATGCTAAAAAGATGGAATCTTTGGAAAACGACAATGTAAGATTCAAAGCCAGATTGGTAGCTAAAGGCTATGCTCAGAAGGAAGGCATTGACTACAACGAGGTATTCTCTCCTGCAGTAAATCATTCTTCTATTCGTATTTTGTTGGTTTGGTTGTGCAGTGTGCCCTTGAGTTGGCTCAACTTGATGTCAAGACGATGTTCTTATATGGTGATTTTGAGGAAGATATTTTTATGTCTCATCCAGAAGGGTTTACGGATGCTGGCAAAGAAAATTGGGTTTACAAATTGGAAAAATCATTGTATGGTTTGAAACAGTCTCCAAAATAATGGTACAAGTGATTTGATAGGTTTATGATCGAGCAGAAGTACACAAGAATTCACTATGACTATTGTGTATACTTTCGCAAGCTACAAGATAGAACCTTTATTGATCTGCTTTTATATATTGATGATAAGCTTATAGCATGTAAAAGCAAAGTGGAAATTGAAAGATTAAAGAATCAACTGAGTAATGAATTTGAGATGAAAGACTTGGGAGAAGCTCGGAAGATATTAGGTATAGAAATTGAAAGAGATAGAGCAAAAGGCAAAATTGGTATGTGTTAAAAGCAATATTTGAAGAAGGTACTACAACGTTTTGGGATGAATGAAAATTCAAAATCGGTTAGTACACCTCTTGCTCCTCATTTCAAATTTAGTGCTTCTATGTCTCCTAACACAGATGAGGAGAGTTATGACATGATTCAAATTCCATATGCAAGTGTTGTTAGTAGTTTGATGTATGTTATGGTGTGTACTAGGCCTGATTTTTCACAAGCTGTTAGTATTATCAGTAGATATATGCATAATCTAGAAAAAGGACATTGGCAAGCTGTGAAATAGATTCTACAGTATATTCTGGGTACTGTGGACATTTGTTTATTGTTTTAGCAAGATGAAGTTACTAGTCAATATGTTGTTGGACATGTGGATTATGATTATGCAGGTGATCTGGACAAGCATAGGTCCATTACGGGTTTTGTATTCACTCTTGTTAGAGGTCCAGTGAGTTGGAGATCAACTTTGCAATCTACAGTTGCTTTGTCCACTACTAAGGCGGAATACATAAGCTATTAAAGAAGCCATCTGGCTTCAAAGGTTACTTGATGACTTAGGGGTCCAACAAGACTATGTGGATGTTCATTGTGACAGTTAGAACGCTATTTATTTAGCAAAGAATCAAGTTCATCATGCACGTACGAAACACATTGATGTGAGGTTTTATTTTATTTGTGAGATTATTGATGAGGGAGATATTCTTCTTCAGAAGATTGAGACTGCTGACAATCCTGCTGATATGTTGACAAAACTAGTTTCGTTGCTCAAGTTTAAGCATTGCTTAGACTTGATTGATATTTGTAAAATTTGTTGATTGCCCCGCAGGGGATTGAGAGATGACCATTGGGAGTTCTATTTCGAGGATTTGAGCCAAGGTGGAGATTGTTGATTATTGTCTGAAACAATAGTCAAAAGTGGTTTTCGGTGCAATAAGTTGGCCAGCTATATTTTGTAGCTGGGTGAATATAGCTGGCCTTCACCCATGCTTCTCTATAAAAGGAGAAACATGGTAGCAGCTAAACATAGAGAGAATAAAAAAAGAGTTGAGAGGGAGAGAGAAAAATAGCAAGGAGCAAATTGTTTTCTATTTTTTAGTTTTCTCTTCCTAGTAAGAGAGTGTGAGCTTGGGTTAATTTGAGTCTTTGAGAAATTGAGTAATAAACAATATTGTATGCTCTCATTGATTATAGTAAAATGCTCCGTCGTCTCCAAGTTGGCATTGCCGAACCAGTATAAAAATCTTGGTGTTGTGATTTGGTTACTTTTCTATCAATTGTTGTTTTATTTTTCACTCCAAATTTATTGACGTTTCTGCACAATATTCTAGTTTCTCCTTAGTTTACAAATTTTTATGATAGTTGTTAGATAATTTCATTAAGTGGCCCATATATTTTGGTTTAATCATTTAAGTATATTAAATCCCATTAGTTAGTTGAATAAGAGATATTAGGTTTAATGAAAATAAATAATGTGATGTATTTTCATTGATGGAACGTAAATAAAAAATAAAAAATAAGGATAATGAAAATAAGTGTCGTTTGAATTTTAAACTGATAACTACTTCCTTTCTCTCTCTACCTATTAAGTTTTTCACATATCTCTTTAACAAAGGCCAAGAAAGAGAAAACAAAATCTAAGAATATCTTGAAAATTATGGGAAATTATCTGTTCAGAAAGTATCGGAAATACAATGAATCAAGATACGCTTACGTTATTGTGAAAAATTATTAGATTCTAAGATCCTGCAATTTATGTGTTTAAATTTACATGATAAAGTTTTCATGCAAGAAAGATTACAATAGCTGTATCCAGTATAATCTTCTTTTGTGGGTTTTCATTAATAAAATTCAACTTCCAATATATATATTTTCGATTATCGTTTGTTTACTTCAGTAAAACGTGTTTCTGGGTTTACTGGATTGTCTTCCTAGTCTTCTTCTGGGGTCCATGCACGACCACCCTGAAATGCTGACTTCTCTATCATCCTTCAAGTCCATTTTATTTTCTGAAGTAACTCTATATACAGCTTCATACAACGATTAATGATGCTCTATGTATTGATAGTGAAAAACAGTCCAACAATTTACAGATTTGAAATATATATAAAAAAAACCCACACTCACACTACTAAGGAAAACAGCATAGCTGAGGAATATTTCTCTTTTATCTCAATGATTTCGATTACGTTGACATCCATCAAGCATTCAGATGTAATTTATTCACCTTATTATTCACTTATGTTACCATAATGCTTTGTTTACACAATTTCTCAGTACGACATTTCCTTCAAGTTTCTGCATAACAAAAATTCCACTTGATTACATTTCATCGTCGACTAGGAAGGGATCTATCACTGTCAATCAGCCGAAGGTGGGAGGAAACTTTTATTTGATATGACCTATTGATGACACATACTAAAAGACTTGTGCATGCTTGACCACGTGTTAGATTGGCGAAAAAGAATTTTAAACTTAAAGACCAGGGTACTGTATGACCTTTTCTTGTTCCTGTCATGTTCTATGAAAATTCATTCCGGCTGGGATATGCTAAAAATAGGAGCACATAATTATGGAAAACAAAAGATCTGTTCCCAAGGCAAGGTGGTCTGGTTCACGTTTCCTCTCTGTTAATTCATTTCCATCATTTTGAGGGGAAAAGATTTTCTCCTCTCGTAAACTAATTCTTTTCTTATTCTGTTGAATTTTATTTATATAAATATATAGATAAATTTAAATAACACAGGGTTGGAGCACTATAATCAACACTAGCACAGAGGATTTCTTGTGCATTTTGAGTAATTAAAAAAAAACTACGAATATATCAAATTGATTTGAAACAGTATGATCGGCCATATAAAATTATATTAAATACAATTTAAAGTATCATTCAATAAAATTTAGCCAAAGTCCCTCTTCATTTACCAAAATTTCAATATTATTTGTCCATAAATGACAGAGTTTTGTGAATCTTTTTAAGTATAAAAATCTAATTAATTTGATATCATATAATACAAAATATAATTTTAAAAAGGTTAAGTTTATCAAATTAAATAGTAAAGGCACTATAAATAGTTAGTATAAAAACAAAAATACTTTAATTAATTAAATTTCTTTGCAATATATATGAAAATAAAGAT
>JAOQML010000196.1:37633401-37645186 GCA_027568935.1 Erythroxylum urbanii
TAAATGCAATCCTTATTCAATTCAATTGTTACATCAACTTTAACTTACTAGTAATTAGAGTCTTTCAGATAGAATAAAAAAATCAGAACCTTATGTTATCATCAATAATACTTAGAGTATGCAAACAACAATAAAAAAACAATACATCAATGTTGTAATTAAACAAATACATACTCATGTGACAAATACTCCCACTAGTAAAGCAAAGGGAAATAGAATTAAAAGAAAAGGACAATAGTTGGTCCTAGCAGCTGCCCATTCTATAACTGATTATTTTCAGTAGAAGATGAAACTAATACTAGTTTGCTTCTGCCCATCTCATTCATACTATCTTCCTCAGACTACACTAACCTCACACTTCTCTAACCTCAGACCTTGTTGAATTAAATGTTTACCGCTCTTAAGTCTAATGGCTAATACTTTAATTGTAGGGCTTACCTCAGTTTCAAGAGATGATGAGTCAACCAAGTAACCCAACCCCTTCAATGAAGACTGGAGCGCGGATCAGAGGACGGTGAAGACCAACCAACACAACCCCTTCAATGAACAATCAACCGTGAATCTGGCCAAGGTAACCCTTTGTGTGCTAAAGATGTGCGAACCAAGCATGAAGACTCGATCGGAATGGCCGATGGTGAAGATGCGTCAGAATCTTTAAAAGGGGAGCGATAATGTGATTTAGGGATTTAGGGTTTTCTGTAAAATTTTCTTTTACTTTTTGACTTTCTCTGCTTTTACTTTATGAATTTACAAAATTTTTAGGTCCAAATAATTTAATCTTCCATACATGGCATTTTTTCAAAGGGTAATCGTGCCACGTTGGCTACATGTAACAGCGCGTGTAAACGTGCCCTAATTTTAGTCCAAAAAAGTCTTTAATTGATTAGACCCGTGAAATGGCAGCCCTTAAATGAGCTGGTTTGGAGTTAATGCTCTAAATTGATCAAACTCAAAAAGATTAAGCCTCAATTTGGGCTTTTAGCCATAATTTTACAGTGGGCTGCATAGAAAGTGACTTTATAACCATTATCAAATAATTGACTTACGCTTAACAAGTTATGTTTCAAACCATCAACATAAAGAATGTTATCAATAAAAGCAGAATTAGAGTCACCATTTTTACCAATTCCAGTGACTTTTGCCTTGTTTTTGTTAACAAAGACAACATTATCTCCATCTTTCCTTTCAATATAGTTATTCAGCTATCATGTGTCTTGAACATCCACTATAAATTGTTCATTGATTTTCTATTGTCTTTGTTTTGAAGTACATCTGTAGAATATATTATCTCATTTTAGGTATCAAAAATTTTCTAGGCCTTTTCAGGTTAGTAGTTTGACCTTTTAGTCTCTAAACATACATTTAAGATAATTTCTTCATTTTCTGAAAGTTATAGGAATGACTAATATGACCATGTCTATCACAGTAATTGAACAAAACAGATAAATAAGAATTACTGTAATTTTTGTTATTTATCAGATTCCTATTGTTTTGACTATGGCCACTGCTAGATTTAACAAAGAAATTCTTATATGACTAATATTATTATTTTCATTATATCCTATTCCAGTCTTATCAAAAAGACCTTTACCATTCTCAAGTAATGCATCAAGATTGTTCCTTTCATCAATAAAATTGGCAAGATCTTTCTCTAAAGAAGCAACTTTTTCTTTTAATTGTTTTACCTTAATAGAGTCATTTTTAAGTAATGCATTCTCTAACTGAGTTACCTTTTGTTCCAAGAATTCCTTTTCAGAGACTTTTTGCTTGTTTCCATTTTCAAGGGACATAATTCTAGACAACAAATGTTTATTCTCATATTCCAGTGATTTAATCTTATTCGTCAAGGATGCATCATTATCTTTAGACTTCTTAACCTGTTTGAAATATTGAACTGTTAATTTTTTATACTAATCATACAGTTTACGATATGTATCTCTTAATTCTTCAACTTCAATATCAGAGTTAGAATAATATACCTCATCGTCCCCTGATTTAGCCATAAAGCAAACATTGCTAACTTCTTCAGGCTCTTCTTCTTCAAAGTTTTCAAAATCCTCATTTGACCAGGCTGCAGTCATAACTTGCTTTCTAGTCTTCTATTTTCTATTTTATCTTTTTGAAGAAGAAGACATTCTGGCCTTGTGTGTCCAGGCTTCTTGCAATGATAGCATATGATTTTGATTATTTTGTGAATTGCTACTACTGCTATTGCCCTTACATGGGAATATGTTATTTCTATTTTCCTTCTCTTTTCTTCATTAGCTTCTTTTTGTAGAAGCAGGCATATTTTCTGACCATGAAATTGAATTCGTCATCTTCATATATTTGTAACTCAGTGTCGCTTTCATCACCGTTTGATGGATTTGAATCATCAACTGTTTTTAGTGCCATTCATCTTCTATATGAAGATCCGTCATCTTGCCTAAGCTCGGCTTCAATGATCATCAAGTTTTCTCTTAACCAGTCTAGTGAAATAGTGTTAAGATCCTTTGCAGCTTCTAGAGCTGTCACCTTAGGTCTCCATTCCTTTAGCAGTGACCTTAGAACCTTTTTTACAAGCTCATCATTGGGATATACCATTCCTAAGTACTTTAAGGCTGTGATAAGGTTGTTGAAACATCACAAGAATTCATCTATAGTTTCTCCCTATTTTATGAAAATAGTTTCATATTGATGCTCTAAAAGGCTTATTCTATGTTTCTTTACCTCATTCGTTCCTTCAAAGTTAACTTAAAGTTTGTCCCACATTTTCTTTGCTATAGAATAGTAGGCTATCTTTTCATACTCTTCTGGAGATAGTGCACATATCAGGTAATGTCTCACTTTGGCATTCAGTTGTGCATTTCTTGTATCAACATTAGTCTGCACTTCTACGTCATTAGTAGCAGGATGTGTAGCTCCAACTTTGATAGCTTGCCATATTCAACATCCATAGATTGAAGATAAATAATCATTCTCTGTTTCCAATAAGAATAGTTGTTTCCATTAAAATAAGGAGGCTTTGAGACGGATTGTCCTTCAAGGCTTCTCAAATTGTTTGCCATGATCTATCACGTGCTGTAAAATATAATAAATATGAAATCTCGCTCTAATACTAAATGATAAAGTAAACACATGTAAAAGGGGGTGAATTGTGTGTGACAAAAAAAAAACAATTCGATAAGTTCCTACTAAATATATAAGTATATAGAAAGGTCTTATTAACTTTCAAAAGGATCCTGTTAACATTGAAAACGAAAGGAGCATGTTAATTGTTTAAAAAATGAAAGGAGCTTGTTAATCAAAAGGATCATGTTAACGCTTAGAAAGAAAGAAGTATGTTAATCGAAAAGAGCTTATTAACGCTCAGAATGAAAGGAGCTTGTTAATCATTAAAAAAGAAAGGAACCTCTTACAATATTAAAGTAGAAGGAGCCTACAAAGAAGAAGGAGCCTCTTGCAAGTTGAAAACACAAACACTATAATGCAAAATTTTAAAAGTTAAGAGAGAGAGAGTGACACAGTTGATTTATACTAGTTTGGCTTATAACGAAGCCTACATCCAGTCCCCAAATATTCAACTTGAGTATTTTACTATAAAACTTCAAGTAGTAAATTTTCACGAGACTCTTTAAGCTCACAACTACATAAATTTCAAGGTTCTTCAACCTTACACACTCGTAGTGTTGAACAATGCTCTGCAACCTCTCAATAAAAAGTGTAGAAAGGGTTTAACAATCTCTCTCAATAAAGTGATTTCACTTTCTAAGGCACAAAGAGTTTTATATGACTTTCATGAATATTGATACTGCAGAAGTATTTCGCAAATCTGTGTGTAGTTTGCAAATGCAGTTTCTTTTCCTTAAATAGACATTTTTTTTCAACTAGTCATTGTTTCATTTTGATTTTGAGTTGATTTTGTATCTAACGAATCTTTGATATCATCTCAGTTGGAATCTTCCATTATTAAAACATTAAGAGAAAAACTTTGCAAATAGAATTTAGAGTTAATTGTTTGAAATAGTAAGATCCTTTCGGATGTTGTGGAATCATTTCTAATAAGGAAAGTTCATTAAAAATTATTGCAAGAAAGAAGGCAATTTTCCTATGAAAATTATTGCAAGAAAGAAGTCATTTTTCCTACGATTTTATTTCCTTTTAAAAATTTTGTCGTTACCAATAAAAGGAAATAATTCTGATCTAAAATTTAAATTATTATATAGTTATCATCAAAATCATTAATAATAAACCTTGAGCTAACAACGTATATGGATGTTACAAGAATATTAAGAGTTTAGACATTTAATATTTTTAATTATATATATAGTCTTTAACATCGTATGTAGAGTGAAGTGATAATAATAATGTGTGTTATTAGATTCTCCTTCTCCTTTTGAATTCATTTTAGAAAATTGTCATAAAATCTAAACTTAAATATTAAAAATAAAGATAATTATACTTGAGTTGTAATCTTTCGGCATAATTTTTTTTCAGAATACTTTTGGTATAAATTGTTAGTACTTGTTATGTAATTGAACAAACTATTATTTTCTATTTATTTGTAAATTAATTCATAGACATAATAAATTATGAATTGTGTATTACACCTTATTATAAAGTTTAATTTTTTCTTAACAATTATCTAGTAAAATTGGTTTTTGAAATAAATGTTTAAAAGTTATTATAATTGCACAAGTTTTTCTGCAAGCAATATTCTATTTCAGTTATACATAAAGTATGAAATTAATATTTACTCTATTTCAATCAAATTATATTAGTTATTGAATATTATTATTTGATTCTTTTAATAACATTTAAAATATATTTTTAGAGTATTATTTCACTTAGATCAAAAAAATTTTAAATCGATCAAATATTCTTCTTAATTACTTAATATAAGACAAGTCAAAATCAATATTATAATCGTAAGATATAGAGTTGGAGAGTACCTCATTATCATCGATAGAAATGAAACACATATGAACTTCTTCTTCTTCTGAATGCTCACTTTTAAAAATCAATTATTCATCTCAACTTTAGGCTTTAAGTGCCTTCCTTTTGTTTCTATCCCCTTCTCCCTTTTGTCATTTGTTTATACTTGCCATTATTTTTGAGAAGAGGACATTGAGTCTTCATGTAACACAGTTTTCTACATTCAAAGTAAATGATGTTAATTGATTTGTGTTCAGTATTAGCCTTACCTTCTTTAAATTCCTTTCTCTACAAGAACTTCTTTGTTTTTGGAAACTTCTTAAATTTTTTAATGATAAAGAGTAATGTCTACCTCATCACTTCCTCTAGAGGATGCCTCTTTCTCTTCAATTGACTTTTCATTTGAAGCCTTCAATGCTAAGTTCTTCCTTTTGGAAGCCATTTCTTTTTATTGCATTTCCTTAAGCCTTAATTTGTAAATAAGAAGAGATCCAATGATCTCCTTTATTGGAAGCATATTCAAGTCTCCTATTTATTGAATTATAATCCCTTTGGCTTCCCAATTCTTTGGAAAAGGCCTAATTAATTTTCTCACCATTTTAGCATTCCTATATGTTTTGCTTAGGTCTTTAAGAGTATCCATAATAATGATAAATCTAGTATACACGCTAGAAACGCTTTCATCATTTTTCGTTTCAAATCATTCATATTTATGAGTTAGCATGCTCATTTTTCTCTCCTTGACTTAATTTCTTCTCTCATTATAACTTCTAATGTATGATAAATTTTATGAGTTATTTCACACATAGACTTTATTAAATTCTTTTCTTTTTAATGCACCAAATAAAATGTGAATAGCCTTACAATTTAAGAAAATCAATTTCTTATCTCAAGAATCTCATTCTTCCTTTAGTTTGCTAACGTTTTTATCATCTAATAATTTTAGCATAAAGGAACAGGACATTAGAAATAATTTCTCATAAGTTAACATTCTCAATAATCCAGAAGAACTTCATTTTAGTTTTCCAATAACGACAATCATTTTCATAAAAAGAAAGGAGTCTTACTAATAATTTGGCTTTTTGGGTAAGGGAAGATATATATTCACCTAGATATTCTATAAAAATCTTTCCTCAAAATTTTCATTTTACATAAAACTTAAAAAGGTTCGCCTTGACACCATTTATGGTCCCTAATGACACCTAAGCAGGAATGAGTTAAGTACTAGTGAATTTAAAAACCTTTTACTAAAATAAAGATACAAGTTCAACTAGAATGATAGTATGGAATGACAGTAAAATAAAGAGCATTAATATAAACACAAATAATGTGAATAAAGAAGTGAAGATATATTGTAAATCAATTTTATAGTGGTTCAACAAACAAATCTTAGCTATTTTCACTCCCCAAATCTCTCTTGAAATTCTACTAAAATTTTCTTTCAACTAGGTGAAGATGAATATCAACATTTTTTGTTTACTAAGACAAAAAGGACCCCTTAATGATATTATTTGAATGGTGAAGAGCAATTATAAGCCTTCTTGAATTAATTAAAGATAAGAAAATAGCATCTAAATGAACTTTATGACTTGAATAATCCTTTCTTGCTCACTTTAATGCTTAACGGCTCACAATCACATTACAATCAATAAATGAATGCTTGCAAATACTTAAAAATTCTCACAAAACTCTCAAATGTCATTTAGATATTCAACAACTGAATACCCAAGTTTTTAGAGCTATCTTATCTCTAAAGTATCATTAGATCACTCTAAAACTAGTTGTTCCAACTTCTAATAATAGAGACATTAATCAACCAATATCGATATAAACTCACAATATATAAAATTTTTTGCAAACTTTCAAGTGACACTGGTTGACCATATCCAAATATTTCTCAACCAATACACTCAAATATAATACATTGGTCAATCACTAACTTAGATTGGTTTATCAATGTATATGAAAACATATTTTCTAAGATTTTTCAAATCCTTTTAAACATTTAAAATATTTATTTAACAAAAAATTGATCTAAAATCATTTTAAAAGTCCTCCAAAGAATAATTTAAAGATTAAGAGAGTTTTCTTTAAAGTCAAAATCTTACTCCTTTTTTACAGTTAAAAGATCTATAAATTGAGTTCAAAATATAATATGCTTATTATCAATAGACTTTTTAGTCATTTTATTTCTTTTCAGTAACTGCAACCGCACTTGCCAAACATCTATTTTCATATTTTAGCAGTTACCAAAACAGTAATTCCAAACACTTCAATAAGTACTTAGCATTTTAGCAAGTTGATTTCAGCATGTTATCAACCGCCACTACTCCCCTAAACTAAGTCTAAGTCTTGATTTTCCTTAATTTTAGTCTTATGCTTCATTTTAATTTATTTGAGGTTTGTGAACTTCTGTTTGTGGTCTCCATAAAGTATTTATTTGATTTTATTTCATATAGTACAATTTCATGATATCAAAAAATAAACCATCAGTAGCATATAAAAAAATAAGTCATTAGTCATCAAATATGTATTGGAACTTCCCTTGATTTTATACCATATAAAAGTTTTTTTTAAGTCAAATTAAAAGAAAAGTGCATGTCTTTATCTCTATAAATTATTTATGTTGACTCTAGAAAGTTTTTAAAGTAAAAAATAACCTAAATTTAAATATTTTAAGGATTTTTGAATTTCAAACTTTTTTTATAAACTTTTTTACTCAAATATTTAAATTCTAATTAGAGTTGTGATTTTGGGATACTAATATTCCTTCATGTAATTCTACTTTTAATGACCACCATGAAATTTTTCATAAAAAATTATGTAATACTTGTTTATTTCACTTCTTCAATTATTAAAATTGTTTATTTAGTCATTAAACTCTATTAATTATTTTATTTCAAAACTTTTATCAATTTCATGAATAGAAATTCTATATGCTCTTATATAATTGAAAATGATTTGTGAATTAAGTTAAGATAAGCTTAAACTTTTGTTAAGGACCTTAACAAAAGTCATGACATAAAGTAGCTAGTAAAATTTGAAAGATTGAATTAAAAACTTAATAATTGAAATTTTAAGATAGAAAATCAAGTTAAAGGATTAAAAATACACTTATTCTTAACTATATTTTAAACTATATTTGTGTACTAAGTTGGCATTATGCAAACAAAAGGCGTATGACAGTAATCCATTTCATCCACTAAATCTAGCAATAATTAAAGAATCACCGCCTCTTTACCGAGCCTACACGTATGATTTTATCTGTTTATGTAAATGAGGTGTTGTATGCATACCACAACTGCTTCTTCATGTAGGCATGGCTTGGAGTAGGACGACATTGTAATACTCGTTTTCTTATTTGAGGATGTTAGAAAGTTCTCAATCGATTTGACTTGAAGAACCGATCTAATGATTTGCATTTTTGTTATAGTATAACTGTTGTTTTAATTTAAAATTTTTAAAAATAGATTATTTAAAAAGACATTATTTTATCAATGAATTTTGATAATTTTTTTAAAAATAACTCTTATGTTTCTGGACAAAAAACAAGTATACTCCTAATTAATAGAATGATCACAATCGACTATGCTAGCATAAATTCATATTCTTATTAAATCGTTAATAGCTCTTTGCGTTTACCAAACAAAAAGAAGAAGAAACCTGTCTTATGCTCATCCTTTACCATACATCTAGCAAACAATACACTTTAACTAATATTTACTTATCCTTTGATTGATTAAAATCTGATTGTAATAATACTTAACCATACATTTTATTGTTATAAAAAAAGTAGAAAGATAGGGTCAGGTCACAGGCGGCTTTTATGGCCGTCATGAACGTTATAAATGAAAGTATTCCTATATATTAATAGTCATTTAATTATTTCAAAACAAGTTGGTTGCATCTATGTGTGTGTGTGTTATATGTATATGACTATTTTAAAAATTGATATCAATGAGTTTTAGTTAATTGCATAACTTGTTTTTCAAATATTTGTTTTTCGTAACAACTATGATTTTTTCAAACTCTAACATAAAAAAAGACACCCTCTTAAATATATTCAATATTGTACTATTTTTGGTTGCATAATACTTTCTACATTTAATTAGGTGTAAAATTAAATGCTTAAAGCGCGAAGCATGTGAATTTTGACCACGTTAATTGTACGAAAAATTTTGAAAGTAAGACTATAATCAAGTATAGATCTTCAATCATGACAAACTTAAAAAGAATAAAAAAACCTAACTACTAAATGGAATTCACATACATGTGGATATGGTGTAGAAAAGTTATTCCCAAAAAGTCATTTTAGTCAACATGTTGACTGAGTTGATGCTTCAATCTAAATTAAACAAGAGATTTAAGGTTTAAATCAGTATTATATTATCATAAAATGGGCGAAAGATTAAATAAAATTAAAGAATTTGAAATATAATTGAAATAGATTATCTTTATTTATCAAAGAATTTGAAGTTTAATTAAAAAGATATTGTTAAATAAAAATTTATTGATTTATTTTGATTCATAAGAAATTATTAATTTATCAAAATTGGTCAGTTTTTAACAATAAAAGTTATTAAACTAAATCAAACTGGAAAGTTAAAAACTGAACAAAAAAATTGGATGATTAAGGATTTTCATAGTCGAACAGGTTGAATCGGTTGAGTTTTTTAATTATTGAAAAAAATATATTTTAGTAAAAGTTTATCTAAATTATTGTGGGACAACACTTTATTATTCAAAAGCCATACCTTTGGATTAGTCAAAAAGGCAGAAATTTATATTTTTTTATAAGAGATCTATTAAGCAGAAAGGAAGGTAACAAGACCATGCTTTTTAAAGTTAGGGAAACAAACTATGGAGAGGCTCTTTGATCTAACAATTTCCCCCCCCGGACTTCATTGTCGGAAAATTGTACCTTTTTCTATGTGAATGAGTTTTTTTTTTTTTTCCAACCAAAAGTGCTGTCTGTGATTAGGTTAGGTATTAAGCAATTGATTTTTTGGCAGGATAAGTCCTTTTTGTTAGCGAAACCAGTAATATTACCAATTTAGTTCCAAAACACGTCACTCTGGATAAAATGGTTCTAATCTTGGTAAAAGACATGTCATAAATTATTTGTTCATTCTGGTGGAAATGACTGTTATTGTATTTCCTATATATTGAAGGCCTCTCACATCCGCTTATTTTAAGTTGCTAACTCTTCCAGTCGATTAAAGATAAGACACCAAACATCAAAGAAACCATCAAAAACACTCTTGTCCTGTCTCCTTCTTATACACTTCTTGTTCTGAACCTAAAAACATGGTTAACATACAAGATTCTGAAACTCCGAAGAAGTCAGGGACAAACAAGTTTGCTATAGTTTGTGCCCTCTTGGCTTCTATGAACGCTATCTTACTTGGTTATGGTGAGTTCTTTTCATAATTAACATAATATGTTCCCTTGATTCTTTTCGTCTTACCTTAATTGGAAATCTTTTGAGAGATATGTTCACAAACCTAGATACGCGATTGGACCAGCATCCTTTTTTTCTTTCAAGACCCTTTTCGGTAAAACTTGTATTTTTGTGGTTCATAGATATTGGTGTAATGAGTGGAGCAATAATCTTTATCAAAAAGCAATTTAATCTCAGCGACGTTAAGGTAGAACTTCTAGCTGGTCTCCTGAGTATCTACTCCCTAGTTGGTGCAGCAGCTGCCGGTCGGACCTCGGATCGGATCGGTCGTCGGTACACTATCGTGGTTGCCGGATGTTTCTTCTTTGCCGGAGCAATTCTCATGGGGTTCGCCACTAACTATGCTTTTCTTATGTTTGGTCGCTTTGTTGCCGGTATTGGTGTTGGCTTTGCTATGATGATTTCTCCAGTCTATGCAGCTGAGGTTGCTCCGGCCTCCATGCGTGGCTTCCTCACGTCATTCACAGAAGTATGTATACGTTTACATGACTCTTATATATCAAAAATCTGGAGAGATATGATTATTAAAGCTCTTAAAACACCATTGAAGCATGAAGGTTGTTTATTTGACTTGAAGATATTAAAACTAGAAGAAAGAAATTAGGGTGTATTCTTTGTATGCTAATCACATATTTTTGATATATTAATCTTAAATATTGCCGATGCTCTTAATCGACATGTAATACCTTCTTCTTGGTAAAATTAAAGTCTTACCCTCGACTGTTCTCAATTAACCGTTATGGCAGGTTATGATATATAATAAATTGTTTTAAGCAAAGCATTGAATTGTTATAAATTTTATCTCCATTAAGTTATGCAATAAGTTACAACTCTAAAACAGAAAAAAACAAAATCTCAGTTCTAAAACTAATTATAGTTTAAATGATTTGCATTATTTTGTAGGTTTTTGTCAACGTTGGAATCTTACTGGGATATGTATCGAACTATGCATTTTCCAAACTGCCGCTGAACTTGGGTTGGAGATTCATGTTGGGAATTGGTGCAATACCTTCAGTTCTTCTTGCCCTTGGCATCTTGATTATGCCTGAATCATCACGCTGGTTGGTGATGCAAGGTCGACTTGCTGAAGCCAAGCGAGTTCTTGACAGAACCTGTGACTCTAAAGAAGAAGCCGCTCAAAGATTAGTAGATATCAAACAAGCTGCTGGTATTCCACTGGACATTGACGCTGAAATTGCGAAGGTACCAAAGCAGAAAAGCCATGGAGCTGGTGTATGGAGAGACTTGTTTCTTCACCCTACTCCTGCAGTTCGTCACATATTGATTTGTGCCCTTGCAATGCACTTTTTCCAACAAGTTTCAGGCATAGACGCTGTTGTCTTATACAGTCCTAGGATCTTCGAAAAGGCTGGCATCAAATCTTCAAGTGGCTTGCTGCTAGCAACTGTA
>JAOQML010000196.1:37665028-37680200 GCA_027568935.1 Erythroxylum urbanii
AAAATAATTAAATTTTATTTAAATCCAATCCAGCCTAGCCCATGTACAGCTACACCACTTGGAAGCAAACACAATATTACTACACACATAATCTGCCACCACATATATACCAACAGAACCAATTTCACAAGATATATTTTTCAGGATGTCCCAAGCATCCGCATGATCTCTGTACATGAGAAAAGGAAATATGAGAAAAAGCCTACTTAAAGCATTTATTTCGCAAGAAATATGGATTGCATTAATAAATAGGAACAATATAGTACGTTTTACAAACCTCATCAGGAATGCCACCAGTGGGCTACGAGGAGGAAGGAATATTTCCATCTGCGGGTTTCACAATCTTTTACCCTTATCCCTATGAAGTGGAACTTCTTGAAAAAATGATTGCTATGAGACTAAAACAACAACTACAAAATTACAAGTAATCATGTACATTCTTCCGATTTGGCTCCTTAGCAGTGTTCATCTACTTCTCAATACCCTGTTGCAGATACTGTATCAAGTCATAACCAGCAGTGGTCCATTTGTTGTAGGCATCTACACAAACGTGAATCATAAAATTGGCAGCTTCTCGATCGCTCATTTCGGGATGAAACCTTTTCCGCAGATTCCCAATTGGATCACCACGGCTGAAGCAAGGCAATCCACTGTCTAGCATTAACATCACGGTGTTAATTATCCCATCCATGTAACGTCGGGCTGCAAGATAACCCTTGACACATAAACTGTGGGACAATGAAGCAAAAAAGTAATCAGCTCTCTCATAATCACAAATAAAGGTAGAACACCAAGAGATGCAGATGTCTTACCTCACAAACTGGAACCAGGTGTCACTCTTCATTACACCAGATGGATCTAGTAACTGAGTCATCTCATGGCTCAGCTTGAAGTGCGCACTCTCGAATCGCATATTTCCACCCGGTGATGTCTCCAAGATGAAGCCGAAGTCTATATGTACAAGTCTCCCCCCACTGCATTTGCACATGAATCAGGTATGAGGTATCATTTTCTCCTCAAAATCCTATAACAACTAAGATGGCTTCAAGAATGGGAAGCCAAGAGGTTGAGCTTGCCAGACAAAAGTTAGTAATATGGTCATCCATGTATTTTATGTTGTTTGTGATTGATACTACCAATAGTTGATGTTAAATATCTTTAGCTGCAAATACTACTTTATCCTAAAAGCATGTAAATTTTAATGATTTGACATGAGGAAAATCGAAATAATACATACTTGTGAAATAGAAGATTTCCATTGTGTCTATCTTTCGGCTGAAGTAAAAGGCTAGCAACTGCGTAGCCAGCACTGCTAACTATAAAGTTCTCCCTTGCAGCTTCAAAACTTGGAGAGCCTACAGGCCCAAAATCCTGCTGAAAAATCTCATACAAACCCCCATCCGTTGTTTCACCCATCTGACTTCTGCTCTTTGAGTTGGGAACAACCTGTATATTTAAAGAATAGCTGTTAAGAAGAATATAAGTGTGATCAGAGAACTCCCTAAAACTGTTGGATGATTCCCACATGCAATCTTCATCTCTGCATCAAATCGAAGGCTGGTACTATGAGGTTAAAATCGTACAGTGAAATACACAACTGTAAATATTTTGCATGTTTTATTCACATCTTTTCTTCTTTTCTTCTTTCAGCAATATTTCAGCGGTCTGAACTGTATCAAACAATTGTATTTGTATCCATATCCTCTAAGATAATTGCACTCACCGACTATAAGGTTTGCATAATGTTTTCATGTTCTAAACAGTTTTTCTATACATTTTGAAACAACCAACCTTCGATAAACTGAATCATCTCACCCAAACTATGAAGAACAAGCTTAGGTGATGAGTATACGAGGTTAGGCAATAAATTGGCAACTATAAATCAAGTTTGCATGACAGAGTGATTCGATAAGCATGCCCAATTTGGCAAAAACCGCCTTCTGACTAAAAAAGTCAATAAGAACAACATCTCGTAGATAAGTAGTCCCAAATTAATTTGTTGAAGCATAAATATTTAATTATTAAGCCAACAAGAATTTGACCAGAAAGCACAAAAAAGGAACTATATTCAGTGAGAAAATACTCACGTGAAAAGAATCATGGGGAAAATCTAGACAAATATCAAACCAACATCATCTTGTTTGTTCTGAATTATAATGGAATGAAAAGGTAAAGTTGGCAAATATTCGGATCACTAGCTACACTTTACAGTAAACATGTTTTCGATTCAATGGCATTGGGAGAGCATCATGATATGCAAGTCAAATGTTTGAAAGTGTAATGAGTTCCATGTTCAAAGCCAAGGATCTGAGCTAGTGTCCATTAAATTCGGTTGGCACACCATTCATTTGTTTAAAGCAACAGTCTGGAGGTGAAGACAAAAAATTAAACGTAGAAGACAAAGACTCACCTCAATTATACCTCTCTCTGGACCTGTTGGTAGAACACCATAAGGATATACATAAAGGTTAACCCCAACTGCTTGAAATATGTCTCTAAGAAGTGATATGACTTGAAGGGCTAGAACATCTTGTCGACAATCATCGCCAACCTTAAAAGATATGTGGTCAATCAACCATCATTATACAGATACAAAAGAACCTTAATTTCATACATCATGGTTATAAACTAAGAGATGCATTTTATTTTCTTTAAACCTGCATTTAATCCATTCATAATGAATAAATAACCCTTCTGAATGTATACCTTGAAAATGCATCCTTCAGGATATATGTTATTCGGGTCTCCATCACGATCGACCACATCAAATGCCACCAGGATTGGTACTTTTGCAGCTGATTGCAAAGGAATCCCACTGTCCACACGTATACCTCTGACAAGCTTATTTGTGGCGGTAGGTAAATAAAGATCATCACCCTCCATTTCAATTTTCTCCAGCTCCCTGTTGTACCAAGTCAATAAAAGAATGGCCAGATAGAGACACAAACAAAGTGCTGTGAAATGTTACAAAACAACAGATATACCTTCGGATGCCAGCTCGCCTTTCATCCTTAGGGAGCGGGAGGAGCACACCAGAAATGGAAGTAACTTTGTCAAAGAAGTCAAATTCCCTACTAAACATGTCACGTGCCTTGGGACTGAAACCATCAATAATACGCTGTCGAACAATTGGCAACAGTTCTTGAAACGAATTATTCTGAAATTAAGAAACACTTGCACAGTCATTACCCAAACGTTAGAGGTTGCATCAAGTTATTTATCAGTCCAAAAACCTACATGCAGATGCACAAAGAAACATATCCACTCGAGGACATATTTGCAGAGCATCAAGTTATTTACAAGAATTCACCTCAAAATCTAATTATAGTATTATAACCCAGATGAGCATGCATAAAAACATTGCAGATTTCAAAATCAGAAAGTGATACAGACATTAAGCATTTAAATGAATAAGGAAAAAATTTATATTCCATTAAATGGGTTTGAAGATATCATTTTCATCACATACACCACAAGCACAAAAATAGGAGACCAACTTAGAGAGGCATTTAATGCATGAGAGGCCACAATCTCTATAATATACAGTTAGAAGAAGTGTATTTTCTGTTAACAGCTTCTTCAGTACTAAGTTTCAACGAACTGCAGAAACCTTCCAAACATACCTTTCCAGGGGCAGGATCTTTTCCGGATTCCGGTGCACATGTCTCACCCTGTTCACGTGAATACACAACTTAAGAGAGCTAAGACAAGAAATTTTGAGATGTAAGAAGACATATCAATGTCACAACCATCTGATTCAACCAAATATGCTTATGTCTGTCACCTGAATATGCCATATCAGAATATGAGCAAATATGTCACTTCTCTGAGCTGCTCTAAGCAAGTACCCTTCTACCAATTTCTGTGAATTCATTGCAGCATAAATCAATATTACATTGTACAAGCAATTGGCACACAATAGAAAGACCAATATAACAAACTGATGAACAAAACAAACAAGTTTACAAGGATTGTTGCGTTGATGCCCAGTAATGCTGGAAACATAGAGTTGAAGGTGAATTATGTAATTTAGCAGCTCAGCATAGTAGTCAGTGGTCATTGCATGCCTTATCAAAAGGGTAAGTACACTTTGAGTTTGTTTGACAATGAGTTGCCAAACAAACAACCAGAAGTCCTGCCCCCAAATTGACATAAATTATAGAGATAACTGAAGTTGGAAAGTAGTTATGGAGATAACACCTAGCTGATAGCTCCCATGCAATATCTACAAGTAACCTACCTCATCATCATATCTCAAAGCCTGCACCAGCTGTGGCATGAAGAACGTCACTCTCTCAGGAGGATAGGACTCCAAAACCCGAAGAACATAAGCCATGACACGATGATGACCTTTATATGCTGGAGTAAGGAACTCAAGAGCTTTTGTAATAGAGCAAGCGGCCCAGTGTGGCAATTGTTGCAAAAGCACAGAATCTTCATCAACAGCCTTTGGGGTGACAAAATATGGCAATGCTTCAGGAATGCAGCGGACATCCAATATATGTGACTGCAACATACACAGCAGGAAAATCAAGACAACAGACTAGTTATAATGCTTTGAAATACAAAAAAGGATCACATGGTATGACAAAAGAAAATCCGCTAAAAATAATTTTTCAGCTTTCGCGTATTTTAAACTCGTGTTAGTATGGGTAACAGACCTGAACCAGATGAGTAACTTCAGCCTTTAAGAAGCTGTTGGCTGGGAACCTTGAGGCCAAGCATAAGGCAATCCGAGGATCCACAGAGAAGGCAGTCCTAGCATATTCAATCCACTTTTCTGAACTGATCTTAAGACGAGAAGTACTATCCCTGAAATAGTCAAGTAAAAGTTAAGGACCTACAACACTAATCACAATGCAAAGAGCAAGAACTTGCTGCGAACTAACAGAAGTAATAAAATAACTTTCAAAGTAGGCATAATGAGTAACAAAATTATAGGAAATGTTTACTTAGAATTAGTGGGTTGTGCCCAAACTTCAAGCCTGTCTGCCTCATGCTGGCATAACATCAAAAGCAGCTGCTTACGTTTTTCTATTCCAACAGCATAGTTCTCCATCTGGCCCCAGACAGGATGATACTGGGTATTCTGCATCAGTTAAGTTCATTAGATCACTTCAATTTTCTGGCAACTTCTCCATTCTAATCAAGCATTCACTTCAGGGCATAGGAAAAAAAAAAACTAAACTACTTAATAACACCCAATTCTCCAGCTTCCCCACATGTAGAGGGTAATTCTTATAATAGTCAATATAGAGAAGAAAGGAATAATGATAGATTAACAGATTTTTCACAAAAACAGGAGCTTCCATGTTTCACTGATAAATGGTGGTCAACAAAAGTTTTGGGAAATAGAGTCTCCTATCAAGATGCAAGAAACAAGTCTCAATGTTTTCAAAGTAGATTGTAGCTGTCTTACCATATCAACAGGGGAAACCACATTCTCTTGGTCACGACCTTTTGGATCAAGTTGAACAGTCTCAACTAGCTCATTTGAGATATAGTGAACCAATAATGAGACAGACTGAGCCTCACTTTGAGCAAAATTGTTATTGTTCATGTCATACCATTCAGGCTCAAAAGCAAACCAACCCAGACAGGCCCTGAAACATTCACCAGGACAACTTTTCACTTCAATGCCAAAGCATTATATAACAAAAATCATAACACTAAGCATTTCTTCATTTATTTAGTGCAAGTTCTCTGCTTTATAGTACAAAAATTCTACTAACTACATTTGAATACTCACGCTAAGCCTTACAAATCACCATATTAGTATCGGAACCATACACTCACAGAAATCAACCACTATCATTTTACGAAAACTACTGACATCATTCTGAAAGCATACGAAAGCAAAATGATATAAACCAAACAGCAGTAGCAGTAGTATATTTCACACAAAGGCTACCATTTTCAGAAAGCAACTAATAAAACTGTTCTGTTGTCAGTAGAAACACACTTGATTCTTCTAACAATTGATCGCCAAAACTCCAGTTTAATTGAGTTTGCCAATCATTAAAAAATTTTGAAATATGAGGAAAATCATAAAACTGAATTTCAACTACAGTTACTTGCACTCACCTATAAATGCGATCTTCCAAGAGCTGAAGTCCTGTTTTGAAATTCCGCAAATTGCCTTGGGAATAACACGAGCAGAACTTCAACCCAAGAAGCATAAATGTGAAAAAGGTACCAGTGGCAGCAGGATGGCGAGAAAAGTTCCAAGGTAATTTTGTAGTCCCTTGTAACAGCCGGCCAAGGAGTAAAAGTTGCTCAACACTATTGTGACGAATCACCTGTACAACCGCAATATTCAGAAAAGAAAAATGCATATAGAAGTACATACATGAAGGAGATGTTAATTACCTTCATTGAGAAATGTGGGAAAAAAGGAATATAGAAAAAAGGATGCCTAGCTCTCTTGAAAATTTATAGATTTAATAATTTTCTTACCTCAAAGCGATCAATCAAAAACCCAAGCCACAGCCTGTGTGCCATTATTTGCTCAGCAGGATCAGTTTCAGGCTGTGGTTCTGGCTCCCCAGGCGCAAGGTGTGGCCTCAGTTTGGCGGCAGGTCCAGAATACTTGACTTCCGAAGCAAAGAGGCCTCGTTTGGTATCAATTGTCCACAACCATGCATCAACAAGCTCTGCAAGAACTAGAGACCCCAGTTGGGGTGCTGCAGAAACCAACCATGTCCATATGAAAATACCAGTCTCCATCGCATCTTGTGTAGAAATATACGCTGGACACCAGCACAGAAGGCGCAGAAGTTGAGCAAAGCCCTCTACATTTGATTTTGAGCCAGAAGCCTAGTACATAAAATATAAGAAACCATGAGAAGGATTCAAGTTCAGAAATTCAACAAATTAAAGCCATGAAAATAAACCAATATGAGGAGCATTCACCAGATTTGAGAGAAGTAGTGCAGTGGCTTGGGAGCAAATATCACGGAATAGTGACTTGTTTACTTCGCCACCTTTCTCTGCAGTGCTAACAAATTGTTGCAGAAGGTGCACAAACTTGTTAAGTAACATCTCATTAAATGTGTCATCCTCAGTCTGTGGCGGCTGAGAAAAAGCTCCAGATATCAACCTTTGAAGACCACCACCGAAACCTGTTGGTGCATTACCTGCTTGAAACCCACCAATGCTGTTATACAATCTCCGCATGCCAGCAATTTCTCCTGCATGGTTGCACTTAACAGTTGCACTGACAATTCCTGTACTGAGCACCTCCAAATTAAAAGCTTCAGTCAATTTCAAGTTTGCTCCTGATGCAGCTGCTGCTGCAGCCATGACTGCAGGAATATTAGCTGTGCGTATGCCTGTCCAGTCATTTTTTCCAGTACCAATCCGTATCTCAGATATAAGAGAAACCACATCAGTTGTATTCTGTGATCTCTGCCATGTGTTTGCTTTACAAATTTTGTCCTGTAACATTCAGGAAATTGTTGAGAAAAAAATGACAATATAATGAAGTAGACTACCAAGTTTTAGAATCTCAATAAGATGTTACAGAAATTTGATAAAAGCCAGAACCAAATCACAGTCCAGAACACCAAAAGACATTAAATTGACCGGACTGCTTCCCAACCATAAAGCATTCGTCATATAATGAATAAAAAATAAGATCAAAGAATTGTTTCCATGTAAGGACCCACTTTGTTTTGAAGAATTGATTCCAGTTTACAGCTGTTGCCCTTCTGAACAACATAAGACCTGGACAAGGCTATACACCTTAGTTACCAAACACGTGATAGATTATATGTGCCATATATGCAGATATTGGGTGACTACAGCACACATAACTTGAGCACAGTTTGCATACAACTGCAAATTTTACATAAAGGAAGAAAATTAGATGGTGAAATCAACCTGAAATAGACCCTGGATGGTGCATGGTGCATATGATAGTGAAGTGCTGATCCATTCTCTAACAATTTTTTGGTACAAAGAACGAACTGTTGATACCAAAGCAGGATCATTAACTGAAGTAGAAGGTGAATCATTATCAACTGAAAATAGCAGGGATTCCAGGCAAGACGAGTTCCAAAGTATCTGCAATTCTTCATTTGTTTCAATTGCCAAGTTATGCATAAAGAACAAGACTGAGAAATATACATTCGTTTAACGAAATAAATGCACCTGAGGAAACTTATCTCTAAGCTGAGTCAACAAGTTCACGGAAATATTCCGAATGTGTTCCTCCCTCTGCGACATGCTTTTTATAAGAAAACAAGCATGGGCAAAAAGGGTTGATTCTCTGTTCTCAGCTTCATTGCCTGTTTCAGTAATGCGATCTTCCTAAACCCAAGTAAAAGCATTGCATAAACTTCAGATATCAAAACTATTCAAAAGTCTATACTATAATAAAATCTAATGGGAATTTAAACTACATTTCCTAAATGATAACTAGTAATCCATAAAATACAAGATCAAATCGAACATTAGAAATTAGACACTTCAATAATATATTTTTATTGGTATCATTAATTATCCTTAATCTTTGAATGATAGATTCAACTCATTTAATTGTTTGCCGTGCAATAATACAAACCATAATTTGAAGATGATAATGAATAAACAGAAACAACCCTATGTCCAATTCAAACTATAGACTAGGAGTAATTATCCTCACATACAATTGAAAATTAAAGAAAAAAGAAATTTGGATGTAACTTTTCAACACTTCATGCAGTATCTACAACCTTTGATATAGTTTTGTCTTGATAGGAAGACATACAGACAGGAATATTAGTAGGCTATAAATGTCGCGAGGAATACCAGCCATAACACTGCAGCCTCAAATGCCCGGTGGACAATTGCCGTCAAACATTGGAAGACTGCTGGCAGTAGATTTGGTGTCTTTAGGTATTCAAAGACACAACTGAAGGAACTTCTAGAAGCGGTCACACTGGCAGAACCATTAAGGATGCCACCATTGCTACTGAAACGTATTATCTCAAGGTAAGCCACAGCAAGAAGATAGGTTGCCTTCACACCTATGAAACAAGATCCAAACAAAAAACAGATTTCATGTGATTATATGATGAGATAAACAAAAATTTTGAAGGAAAAATCCGCAAGAAGATGTCCTTTTAAGCCTAGAGTTTCCAGACAACAAAAGATACCAATTTATGTATTTTCAGGATCATATTCAGAAATTTATGGGACCTGAGATTGTGCTCATTGCTGAAACATCAACTCTCCCTCCTAAAGCTGCCGAAAGAGCAGCTCTTTGGGTCAGAGCTGCTTTCTCATTGCCATTTCCTCGACGACTGCCTGGATTATGAAGAGCATTGAGTTCTAATTCATCTTCAAGCCATTTCACAGAGCTCACAACCTGTAGTAACACAGGTATACACCAATCCAATATGAGTGAAGTCTATAGAGATTTACTCCAATAATCACAGAGCGATCCAAATTTCAAAAACGAAAGTTACAAACATGCTGCCTGTGCTTGACTTGACAAGGACAATAAAATCAATAACAAGCCAAACCATAGAAAACATTATTGAGAAGATAACTTAATATACTACTGATATACTCTCGAGCACAGAAATAAACCAGATCCATTTCAATTTTCAAATGGAAAAATGAGAAGTTATTCACTATCTTTTCCATGATCTTTGAGGATAGCTGACGTAAATAAACAGCATCCCGGGTTTTGTGCGCTTCATGCCATATGCCAAAGAAAGGAGAAACATTTAACATATAACAAGTATTTAGCACTGTTATGTAATATCAAATGATCCATTTAAAGATTTAATATTCTAAGTTACATAAATAGTCCCCCGGGGTTAGGGTCACGAGGAGGATTGTAGTTCCTTTTACAAATCCTAGGTTAAGATCCTAGCAAATGTGGTGAAACTGCCCCCTGTTAGGCAACCCAATTAGGCCCAACAAATGATAATATACCAAAAAGAACGGAGATAGGTTGAGGAAAGACTAATAGCCTCAGTATCAACCAATAATAGATCCCAACTGATTCAACTTCAGGTATCACGATCTACTTAGCAGGCAAAATTTCTTGTTTTAATATCGGAACAAAATATCTGCACCAAAAAAAGGCTAAACATCAACTAAACCCCTAAAATCTCACGATTTCAACAATTAAGTCCTTCATGAGAAGTCTCCAGTGATACCGCTTTAGAGGCATTCAATTGGTTGATCCCTTCCCAATGCAAAGAAAAGAAACATTTGGCATGAAATGGGATGTTTAATCTAGAAAAACAGGTCTGAGAGGATAAGATCCTATTTGAAATAGCAGTCTTTTCTAGCACCTTCTCAATTTAAAAAATATACCAGAATAATCAGCTGCCGAAAAAAAACAAAGAAGAATAAAAGAAAATTGAAAGAGAGGAAGCAGCTATGGAAGGTAATGATTTGATAAAATCCCAAGAGAATATCATGTGAAAACCATTTTGAATATCAACTCACAAGGGGAGGAGTCCCTTGAGCAATACGCTGAACTGCAGAACCCCACAGTGAATTCCACATGTATGGTCCACTCACGGCCTGAAGAGCAATGGCGCTTCCTGCACTGTTTAGCATTGTTGAGACTGACTTTGTTGGCAGTTGACTTTTTTGTATAGGAGGTGCTAACCCAAAAAGTGCAACATAAAACCACAAATTGCGGAATAACTTTAAAAGAGACGGTTCAACATATACAGTGGGATCAAAGTCAGAACATATTTCAGCGACAGCAGGAAGTAAGGGGCCCATGAAATCAGCTCCACTCCTACAATGATTGAAGTACATCAAAAATGTCAAATTAGAAATGATGCTAACAATCTGATCATTTGATTAAGCAACAAATTAAGAGACTTCACATAATCGAATATGACATGACCTTCCACTTTGGGATTCAGCAGCCAAGCCTACATCTGAGCACAAAGATAGTAAACGATGACGATAGTCTGATCGCAGTTTAATATTTTTTAGGCCACTAGCTATCAGATGAAAACCTGCAGGAAGTGTCTAGAATGTAATTTGAAAAAGTTAGGTTTCTCACAACCCAAAGTGTCAAGCAATATAAAAGCATGATGTACAACTCATGCTTGAGAGTACTTCACACCTCAACGCGTTCAGTAGTGGCTTCTGGCGCCATTGTTTTGCTTTCAGCAGAACCCACACTTGATAGTTTACTCATATAACTCCTTGTCATCAAAACAACTGTCTCCCGATATGCCTTCTCAAACCCCAAACTTGCAATACGGGATACAGCATCAAGAAGCTGCATCAAGTTAGAAAAGAGTCGGACAACAAGCAACTTACGGGTGATTAGAATTCAAAATGGCATATATTTAACAGTAAAGCCAACCCCATCAGAATTTATTCAGAATTACTCGGAAGAAAATTTTTGCATACCTTCAATCGCAACAAACCCGGAATTGAAGCATCACCCTCTTCTAAGATTTCAAGAAACAGCGGCAATATCATGTCCACCACTTCAAGCTTGCTAACAGCAACAGTTAAATCAGCTAACAAGCGTATAACATTCAGCTGAAGGGTAGGAACTGCCTCCTTCTCCTTGTCAACCTGAAACTAGCCTAACTTGTCAAGACAGAGAGGAATGTAAACCAAAAAAATCCAAATAGTATTTGTCATTTTCTTCTCCTTGGTCCAGAATAAATTAAGACTTCCAAATTCCCCGTCTTTCACGGAATCCTGACATTTAATGCTTACTTCAAGTTATCTTAGATTCTTTACGTTTGAAGCATTCCATACTTCCATTTAGTTTTAAAATAGGTGAGAGCCAGTTTAGTAATTTATGAACATAATATATGTAGCCTAATGGCAAAAAGAAGTATGACTTCACCTAACAGATGCAAAATGAACCACGCACAAAACAAAAGATAGACCTTGTATTACCACTTTCAAATTTGTACATTTCTCCCAACTATAAAAAGAAGCATAAAATTCTTAAACAAGCAATGGAACTATGAAAAGAAGTTTTAAGCAACCAAGAAGTACTTAATAAAAGTGCATAAATTAAAAAATAGTCTATTTATTTTGCCAGCCCCGACCAATTTTTAAAATGAACATGCAGATACAATCACACAGTTAAACAGCCAGAAACATTGGTAGAATGCCTTGAAGGGTGGTCCCTAAAATAAACCAACCTGGTCATCATAATCATTTCGTTCACGTATGCTTGCAGCTAATCCCATGATAAAAGTGTCAATCGGAGCCCGATCCTTGGACCAACCAGACTCAATTATCTGACAACTTGTTTTCACAACACTCTCAAACATTGCTCCCTGGCTGCCTCCCCATGTGTCAGCCTGTAGATCAGAGGATACAACAATAAAGACAACTTTTAATAAAGAGTTGGAAATAGAACTCAATTTAGTCGTGCCATGCACCTGTGCACAAGCAGTCAGCACAAGAGGCTTGAGGCGGATAAGCAGAACACGCAAGGGTTGACCCCCTCTAGTGACTGATATTTGAGCAATCCCTGAAAGTAGTGAATTGAAAAGCTCTTCGCAAGCTCTCAGCTTCCGCCACACAGATAGTAAGCATGCTTCCGCAGCATCTATTGTTAATGCAAGAGTCTCAAGTACCAACCTCTTGGTGGTTTTCCCATCAGCGTCAAGATATTGAAGACCCTTAATTTTCATCCTGGCTGCAGCTTGATAAACGGACAACTTTGCATTAACTCTTGCTTTTAAAGCTTGACCCTGTTCACTCCAATCCCGCTTCCTTATCTGCTCACATAACCAGCTATCTTATCAAGTTTCATAATCAGTAACTTCAGTAAACATAAAGCTTTTTTCTACTATATTCAAATGCAGAAAGACTTGTAAACCACACAGAACCATACAAATGCATGCACAATTTAACAAGAAGAGAAAATATTATATCTGACATATTTACACAAATGTGAAATACCTAAACAGCATATGTTTATAAGGTGTGTACTTTTCTATATCGTAATTAGCTGCAAAATGTATTATACTTAATCCAACAGATTTCCTTTTTCTTCATGTAATTCAAGCCAATACATAAACCCAAACATAAATAAATAAGTTCTCATTTACCTTTAGAAATGCAGACATAGAATGAAACTGCTTCTTGACTATGAATCTCACTTGCTCCAAAAGATTATTATCGATCCTCTCATGTTCCAAAATCAGCGCAATTAATTTAAATGCAATTTCCTGCTTCTCCAATCCCTCTACATTCTCCTCCTCAAAGGAAGCTACTTGCTGTCTGAACAAACCCCCACCACTAACTCCATCATTCAGCCCAAAAGTTATTCCCGCCGAATCGGAACCACTCTTCCACGCCGTTCCAATACCATTCACCACCACTGTCGTCGACGATGGTAAGCTCGCGTTTGACGAACCTGACGCGTGGCTCAAATCATGCGCAGGACTGGAAATGTCTTTGTTTGGATTGAATTTGTTATTATTTACATTGTTCATCGGCGAGCTCTGAGACGACGTCGTGCCTGAGTTAACGGTGATTTGTTCAGAACTTGACCCCGTCACCATTGTGGGAGATATGAATTGTTCGAGAAGGCATGTCACTACTCTGTCCGCATCCGAAGACACAATAGACGGGAAATTCTGAGTTAACGCCAGCAGAAAAGCTCTCGAAATCTCCGAATTGTCATTCGCATAATGATTGATCGTCATCAACACGACATCACCGGAGAATTCCGCAACCTCATCAGCGAACTCCGGCGACGTCTCGGCCGACTCCCGAATGTACCCGAGAAAATCAACAAAAAACGACGCGATCGACACAGCGTTGTACGATTGCGGCCAAAAAGATTGTTCAAAAGACAACGGAACTGAGCGAAGAAACTCGAGAACCAGACTCTTGGGCCTGGGTTCGACGCAGTCAGGGCACTTAGAGACAAATCTAGCCACAGCGAGAACGGCATTGAGCTGAGATCGCGAAACCCTAGGCGATCCGCCGAGCAACATCTCCGGTTGCGGACACCGGTTGCACATCCACGCAAGCTTCTCCGCAAATTGCTCCGGGTTCCTTGCCACAAGGTCGCAGAGCTCGATCAACGCATCCATTGTCGAATCTAGAGAGCGCGTGTAATCTGTACGTAAATGTGCAAGTATAGAAGAACGTGACGGTTAGGGTTTACAGAGAGTGATTGCTCTCATTTCGTTGTGCCGTTGGTTGCCCCTTCTGAGGCCTGACGCCATCTCTGTTTTTTGTCTTTTTCTTTTAAATTTTTTTTTTGTTTGGGTGTTTTGAAGTCAACAACTCTCGCGGCTCTCTTCTTGGATCGTCCTTCCTAACCTTTTTAAGTTATTACTTTCTCTATCGCCTGTTCTCCGTCAAGTTTGGCTCAGAAGCTGAATTTGTTCAAATTATAATAAAATTAATAAACGCGTTGTATTAAATTACTTTTTGTATTAATTTAGGCCCACCAAAAAGGAAACATCAAATGCTAAATTACACTTAATGAGTGGTTCCAATTGAAAAGTTCGTTACGCACTTTTTAAAATGTAATTACAGTACTAGTCTGTTAATTAAGTCCTCTTAATTTAGCTAATTTTGTACTAAGAATTATAGGCTTTCGAGCTCAGATTTGAACTATTTGACCAAAGTCTAGCCTGACTAATCAAATGACCTAAAGTTTGATTATACTTTGAATAAAAATGACATCGATCAAATTAATTCGAGTCTAACTACACTAATTTTTTTAATTTGAATTTGACCGAAACTTAAACTTAATTTAAAAATTAGTTATTTTAATCAAATAATTAAATTGTTTGAGTTTTCTGTGATTCGACTCGAGGTTTAACTCAGAATCAATCAAATTAAAATTAACTCGTTAATTTTGAATCAGATATGATCTAGTCCAAATCTTATTGTCATTTATAAAAATGACAATGGTCGAGTTAGGCTCAAAAAAGAGGCCCAATTAGCACAAAGAACGGGCTTGATCTGTTTATTAAGGGCCGGTTTGATTGGGCCAAAAGTATTATCTCTAATCTTTTTTACTACTTTTAACATATTATTTAAATGAAAAGATATTTTAAAAAAAAAAAAAAGAGCCTTTGTTGGTTCTTTGTACTTATATCTAACATTGGCCTTTACGCCCAATAGAGCATGTCACTCTTTATTCTTCATTAATTTAATTTAAATCCAATGCTGCCCGCAATTAGTCAATGCCACTACTCGTGCAACGCGA
>JAOQML010000196.1:37747672-37760009 GCA_027568935.1 Erythroxylum urbanii
GTCACTTATGTATGAATATTAAATTTAATAATAAAAATATCCTTTTAAAATTTACATATTTGCATATTGCTGAATTACTAGAGTCATTTTTTTACTTCGCCTAGGGCCTATAAAACGTTAGGAACTGCCCTGATCCTCATCAGTACCCTAGAAAGTTCACAAATACAAGGGATACATCTTTATGTCATCCTCACAATCTACATGGATATAATGTATGTGAAATTTAGCTATGAATGCAAAAACCAAATGCACAATCAAATAATCACATACTGATACCGAAAACATCATCTTTAAACTTTATTTGAGACTTTTATTTAAAAAATTCTCAATAAGAGTGACTTTCTCATTTTCTTGAATATTGAACCTACCACACGAGACATGAAACTTCCTTTATGTGTAGTTTGGAGCACACAAATGCACTCAAAATTAGCTTATAAAAGCTTTAAAACCTTTTTCCAGAAACCAATTACTAACGTAATAAATCCAGAAAATTAAAAAATCACTTAAAAAATTCTCTCAACTTGGAAGCTGACCCAAAAGGACCCAGAGCAACTTTATGGGAATTCTAAAAAATTTTCCTTTTTTTTCATTTTTGGTACTGATGTCAATATCACTGTAGCGCTGACATCAGATGCTGACGTCAGCACAACACATGCCTGTGTGAGGTAAGGAGTGCACGTACGATGCGTACCAGATGTGCTTGGTGTGTGCTTCGCATGTGCCCCCACGTGTATATGTGCTTTAACGCACGTGTCACCACGTGTCCAAATCACAACCGTCCACGTGTCGGGACAGATGACGGGTGCGTGCGACACATGTGCCAGCCGTCCAATGTCCGTGGCCGCGTGGGAGGTGTGCTTCGTCACCCTGTGGAGCCACGTGGGAGGACGTGATTGGCGGGTGCAATGCACGAGCGAACCAAACCAACTTAGGGCGGTTACAATAGCACCGTCGGGCGCATGCGGTGCACCCTCCTGAAGGTGCAATCTCCCTCCAACAGGGAGGGCAATTTCTGGTGATCCGAGGACCAGTTTTTCTCATGTTTTGGCCCTTTTTCAACCCGTTTTTCATAGCTAGCCTTATGTATACCACTTTAACGTAATCATATACGTGAAAAAAACTGAAAAACGAATAAAAAATTGATGAAAACTATAATAGATGAAAATCCAAAAACCTTCGTTTTCGACAACCCGATCACGTAACCACTCTGATATCATGTGTAACATATAGTATAGACCTTATTATATGTCTCAGATCGTTCATGAAAGAGTAAAAACAAAAGAAATGCGGAATACCTGATTTTGATTCCATCTTGACTTTCGAAGTGGTTTTCGTGGCCAAAACAAGCTCTAATCTCCCGAGATCTTCACGAAAAACATTTACTGACACGTGGTTAACGCCTTTCTACAACTTTCTCAATACGTAATCACTCTTAACGAGTCAGAGAATCCGTATGCTTACGAATCATATGAGTAACTGCAAGAGACCTTAACCTTTCTATATAACTTCCATATCGAACTTTCCTATTACAAGTTTGATATGGGTCCGGTTCACACTAATTGGGGTCCAGTTTTCTCCTGGATGTTGACCCATTGATTTAAATCATTTATTGAGTCACTTTATTACCCTTATTTGAATCAAATTACGTAATTAACTGATAATTTATCCAAAAAACCGAAAATTACAATCAATTGTTGTCCAACATAATGAGAAACGACAAAATTGTCCAACATTATTGTCTTTTCAACCTTGTTAGGACGAAGTCAGAATTTGCAATGTGAGGTTTATCTGAAGTGCAATAAGGATATGTAGTTTCTTTTCTCCTGGAATCTGGTGAATAGCTCAAACTAATCCCGTCACTTGGAATAATGACAACATAAAGAAAGAGATGTTTACTTGCTGCTTTTGCACAGTACATATAGTGAAAACTCACCTATTGATTATGAAGCATCCGACAGAAAATCCCCTTCATTCTTAGCTCTAGGTTCCCACAAACGCATTAAATTTATGGTAAGAGATTGCTCGTCAGGTCTTAAACTCGTACTTGCGAATTGATGTCACAAGTGAATGAAAGTTTAGAAATTGACAGAACAAATGCTTTTCTTTTTGGATAAGAGTTGTTTTTATGTATTGTATTTGACAGGAAGAATTTAGTATCATATTATGAGTATCACTCGATTTGATTGTTTTGTCTACAGACACCAAAATGGATCTGTGAAGCCAGCTCAGGTTACACATCTCGGTTGTGATAATCCACAATAATGTTCAAATTAGAGGCCAATATTACTTCTGATAGACTGTGTCAAAGCGTCACTCGTGTATCTATCCATTAATATTTGTTCTAAAGTAAAGATAGATTCCTGCACTGATAAAATTATAAGTTGATTCAAACCAAGTCCAGATACAGGTGCTCCTATCATGGTCAAACCATTTACGAGCTGGTTTCACCTTAGGTACATCTATGATAGTATTGTTCTGTAGAAATTAGGCTAAGTAAAAAACTACTTAATCTAAATAAGTAGGAGAAAAGTACCACGTACTCAAAATATTAAGGTTGAATATAAAACTAAAGAGTTGAAGGAAAATATTTAAAAGACCTAAGAGAACAAGAATGATATGTTTTAATCTGTATTCTATTGTGTCAAAAATTTTTATTGCGGGTCATATTTTCGGTAAGTTCCAGGAGAGTTATATCATTCCTGGGTCACATGGAATGATATGTTGTGATAATTATGCACTACAATACAAGAAATCAGAGTCCTTTGTGGCCAGCCAATCCTAAAACAAAATCTTATCTTGAACAGGCCAAGTATGATTCTCATTGCATGAAGTGAATAACATTTTTGTTGAAAAAACGGAGGGAAATTATAAAAACGAAATTTCTCGTTTAATTTATCAAAGATCAAGCTAATTTTAAAATTTATAACATGATTTATGAATGAATACAACAAAATATAAACCTAAATCATACTTTATTTTGTAACTTGTTCATTTTTATCGCAATAATTGTAGCCATACAAGTGAACATCATATCTCTAACCCTAAATCTTAAAGTAATAGATTATAAGTCATATTTTTAACGTTTATAATAAAATAAAACTTGAACGTTTAAAATTTTGAAGTGTTAATATCACCCTAATTTATAATTAAAAAATATATTTTTTATTATAAAACTTAAGTTCTTTTCTTACAACTTTTTCACGAAACATGACAAGTGCTATAGTTGTATCAATCTCCAACTTTTATCGATATTAATAAGAATAAGTCGAGAGAATTCTATAAATAATGTAGAAAGTAATACGTCAAGTACTAATTTGTGTAGAGTTTACATCTATTTATAATAAAGTTTGAACTTTTTAGTAATTTAATCGATATAACTCTAACTTCATTTAAAATTTAATTAGAATTATAACTAATTCTGATTAAATAGTGATAAGGTCTTAATAAGATTTAATTTCTAACTTATTTATCAAATATTATATATTTGATCATAAATTTTCCTAAACTTTTTTTTCAAATTGAATAAATTACTTTTTTTTCATTTTCAATTATTCTTTGGGTGTAATTTATTAGATTCTCAAATATCTTGTCAATAAATATAAATTATATGTAAAATTAGATATTAAATTACTTTAATTTTATCTTTAAATATCTAATTAAATAATTTAAATATCTAATTAAATAATTTACATTCACAAATCAAGTTTATATCTAATAATAATGCATAATAACCACTAAAATATTAAGAATGTTAAAAATAGTTTTTAATAACCTTTTCATATAATCAATTCTTTCATCATATATCATGGATATATAATTATTTTATGTTTTATCTTAGTTGAATGATAATAGTTTTTCAACATTAATAATTGATTGTTTGAATAATATCTAAAAATTATTTTCAAAGTATTATTTCACCTTAATTAAAATTTTCTTAAGTAAATAGTAATAAAGAATAATGAAATATTTTTCTTAAGTATTATTTCAACTACTTTTATATAGTTTCTATATATTCAATAATTATCAAATGCATTACTTTTGACTATCATATAGGTCATCCAGATTTATATCCATCCTTTGTGTCTTCCTATGTATCACTCAAAAGTAAAGTCTTTCATTTGCATCTAAGCATAAGCAATAGCTAGTTCAAGTAGTAGAAGGGATAGCAGTGGTTAGTGTAAGGAAGTGTATATGAAATCTTACTCTTTTTGTTTGCTCCCCCTCACTCGAGGAATCTTCCACTTCTTTTTCTTTTTCTTCTTCTTCTTCATTGTTCCCTTCTTCTTCTTTATTTTCTTATACTTCTTCTCCACTATAGGCAGATATAAATTGTTGTTTGACTGAAGGTTTATTGCTTTTTGAGGAAGAGTCTGAGTCTGATTTTAGGGATAGCATAGCCAAAATCTGCCTTTTTCTTTCCTCCAGAGTTTCTTGAAAGTGTGTTTCCGAAGTTTAGGGCTTAGAGGAAACAAAGATAGGCTCAATAGGAGTGTTTAAAGAGCCTATTATTGGAGATAAAGAAGAAGACTCATAAATGATAGTTTGTTCATAGCTAAAAGTTGAAACCACGATCTTCTTTTGTCCCTTTGACTTCATTCTTGCCATAGTGGTTGGAGGAAAAACAGAGAGAAGGCAGAAAATTTGGGTGCAGAGAGGAAAAATAAAGAGAAGGCATAAAGTTCGGGTGCAAAAAGAATGACACTTCAGAGAAAGATAACGATTATAATTATGAGTATAGGTAGTCGTACACATCAAAAGAGGAAGTGTGATCGTTTGTGTCTCTTCTATCAGTTCTGTACAGCTGTTTGTCAGAACTTTGCACTCGTTTTTAAAAGCTGAAATGATGCCATGAATGATTTCCTTTTTGGGACTTACATGCTCTATTTAAACCGAGAGGAGTCTTCTAAAATGAGGGGCCTTCTAAACTAGTGAAGATATCAGCTACTTGATTTTCAATATTAACATGCAAAAGATCAATGGTACCTTCTAAAACATGAACTCTAAGAAAATGATGGTTGGTTTATTTATGCTTAATCTTTGAATGATGCACATGATTTTTAAAAAGATTTATTGCATTAGTGTTATCACATAATATATGAATATAAGAAAAGTTTAGATAAAAATCCTAGAGTTGATGCTTCATCCATAAGATTTGAGCACAACAACTGATGGCTGCTATATATTCCGCTTCGGTTGTTGAAAGCACCGTGCAATTTTGTTTCTTGCAAGATCAAGAAACTAGACATCCTCTAAGAAATTGATAGTGACCACTTGTGTTTTTTCGATTAACTTTATCACCTGCATAATCTGAATCACAATAGCCAATTATGTTAAAAAAATCAGTTTTTGGATACCATAAATTGAAATCCATAGTTCTGAGAAGATATCGAAAGATCCGCTTAACTATTTAAAGGTGGCTTTTTTGGGATTTGATTGAAAACATATGCAAAGACACACACTAAGCATAATATCTGGTCTTGAACTTGTAAGATATAGCCTTGCCTTTTTCATCCTTATCAAGTTTAGTTCTAGTATACATAGGAGTACCTATCGGTTTGACATTATCAAAATGGTACTTCTTGATAGGTTCCTTTGAGTATTTGTCTTGGCTAATGAAGATCCCTTTTTCTGTTTGCCTGATTTGTAATATGAGAAAAAAGGATAGTTCTCCCATCATGGTCATTTCAAACTCTCTCTGCATTAATGTTGAGAATTCTTCATAGAAAGACTGATTAGTAGCATCAAATATTATGTCATTAATATATATTTGCACTATGAGTAAATCATTCTCCTTTTTCTTAATGAATAAGGTTTTATCTACCTTTCCTCTTTCAAAGTTATTCTCAAGTAAAAAATTACTTTAACCCCTCATATCATGCTCAAGGAGCCTGTTTTAGACCATACAGGGCTTTGGTTAACTTTATCACATGTCCAGGATGATTTTCATCTTCAAATCCTTGAGGTTACTTAACAAATACTTCTTCATTAATATATCCATTTAAGAAAACACTTTTGACATCCATTTGGAACAATTTGAAGTTTCTATAACATGTGAATGCAAGTAAAATTCTAATCGATTCCAGTATAGCAATAGGCGCATAAGTTTCATCAAAATTAATACCTTCCTGTTGATTATAACCTTGAGCAACAAGTCTAGCTTTGTTTATTATCACCTTACCATTTTCGTCGAGTTTGTTTGAAATACCTAACGAGTTCTAATGACTGAATTGTTTTGAGGAGGAGGTACTAGATTCTAAACTTTGTTTTTGTCAAACTAATTTAGTTCGTTTTTCATTGTTGAAAGAGCCTCTTCAATGTCTTTGGTTCTAATTGTGAGATAAGGGCACAAGGTTATTCTTGAAGGAAGATCTGGTTCTTAAACTTTCAGAAGGATCTCCCAGAATGTATTGATTTATATCTTGACCTGTCCATTCTCTTAGTATTCTTCTTTGCATAGGCTCTTACTGAGAGGAAGGAGCCTGTTCCCTCCTGGCTTCAGAAGGACCTTCTTAATCTTGTGATTTCGAAGGTACTGTAGGTGAAGTTGATGTATCTTTAGGAAGTAGGGGATGTTCTTTATCATCTGAATCAGCTGTTGTTGTTAAAGGTAGAGCTTCATCAAATACTACATATGTTGATTCTTATCTTCTTTATTCTTTTGTTATAAACTCTGAATCCCTTACTAATGGTACTGTAGCCTAGAAAGATAGCTTCATCTGATCTCGCATAAAAATTTCCAAGGTTATCTTTCCCATTATTTAGAATGAAGCATCTGTAACCAATGCTCGAAAGTAAGTGACATTTGATTTTCTTCCTTTCCATAGCTCATAGGGGGTCAGAATAAGTTTATAAGACACCTGTTGAGTATGTAACAAGTAGTGGATACCACTTCTGCCCAGTAACCATAGGGTAGGCCACTTTTACACAGCATTGTCCTGACCATTTCAACTAGGGTCATATTCTTTCTCTCAAATGAGGAATCTTTGGGCAAGAAAAGTTTGTGAGTTACACTATTACTATCACAGAAATCTTCAAACTTTTTGTTGTCAAATTTTCCTCCACGATCGCTCTGAATTAAAGTAATTCAATATCCTTTTTCGATTGAAATTTTTCTGCAAAACTTCTAAAAAACTTTAAAAGTATCATCTTTATTTGATAGGAAGTAAACCTATGTAAATCTTGAATTATCATATACTAAAACAGAACCGTAATGTTTACCACTAAAACTTTGAGTCCTAGTAGGACCAAATAAATCTATATACATAAGTTCAAGTGGTTGTTTAGTAGGCAAAATATTTTTAGGAGGGAAGCTGCTTCTGTTTTGTTTTCCTTTTAAACAAGCTTCACAAACCTGAGTATTCTCAAACTTCATATCAAATAGTCCTCTTACTGGCTCATTTTTGGACAATTTTAATGAGATGCTCATGCTAGCATGTCCAAATCTTTTGTGTCAGATAAGCGAATCCTTTTCTAGAGAAACAAAACACTTAACACTTTGTGAAGATATGTTTTCCAGTTGAGCACAGTATATGTTCTGATTTCTATGATTAACAAATAAGATATTATAATTATGATTATCGACTATTTCACAATGAGATGCATAAAAAATTACTTTATAACCTTTATCACATAACCAACTTACACTTAACAAGTTATGTTTCAAACCATCAACATAAAGGACATTATTAATAAAATTGGATTCATAATCATCAATTTTACCAATTCCGGTGACCTTTGCTTTATTTTTGCAGTGAAGACGAAATTACCTCCGTCTTTCCTTTCAATATAATTGAAATGTGAAATTTCACCTGTTATGTGTCTCGAATAGCCACTGTCGACTATCCATTGGTTTTCTATTGTCTCTATTTTAAAGCATATCTGCAGAAAAATATTATCTCATTTTAGGTACCCAAAATTTTCTAGGTCTTTTAGGGTTAGTAGCTTGACCTTTCGGTCTCTAAACATACATTTTAGATAATTTCTCCATTTTACAAAGTTTACAAGAATGACTAATGTGGTCATGTCTACTATAGTAGAAACATTAAACAGATGAATGAGAATTGCTATAATTTCTACCATGTATCAAGTTCTTGCTATTTTGACTATAAATACTGCTAGATTTAACAAAGAAGTTCTTGTATGACCTAACATTATTATTTTCATTGTAGCCTATTCTATCTTTATCAAAGACGCATTTTCCACTACCAGGTAGTGCATCAAGATTATTCCTTCCATCAATGAATTTTGCAAGATCTTTTTCTAGAGATAAGATCTTTCTTACACATTTCTCTTTCTTAAGTTCTAAGGCGATGACCTTTTCTTCTGGCTATCTCACTTTGTCATCTTTATTCTCAAGTAAAGTATTTTCCAACTTGGCTAATCTTTCTTCCAGAACTTCTTTTTCAAAAACCTTTTGCTTATAATCAACTTCAATAGACAATTTTTTGGTTGCCAAACTTTTATTCACAGATTCTAATGATTTAATCTTACTTTTCAAATATGCATCATTGTGGACTTCTCAACTTCTTTGAAATATTTCACAGTCAACTTTTTATATTGATCATATAATTCATAATATGCACTTTTCATTTAATCAACTTCAATATCAAAGTCAAAATAATATACCTCATCATTTCTTTATTTAGCTATAAAGCAAACATTGCTGACTTCTTCTGGATCTTCTTCTTCAAAGTTTCCAAAGTCCTTGTTTGACTAGGCTGTATTCATCGCTTACTTTCTGGGTTTTTTGTTCTCTGACTTGTCTTTTTGAAGAAGAGGACATTCAGGTCTTGTGTGTCTAGGCTTCTTGCAGTGATAATATATGATTTGATTGTTTTGTGTATTGTTACTGTTGCTGCTGCCTTTTGATAGGAACTTGTTGTTCCTAGCTTTCTTGTTTCCTTCTCTTTTCTTCTTCAGCTTCTTTTTATAGAAGTAGACATGTTTTCTGACCATGAAGTTGAACTTGTCATCTCCATCTATTTGTAACTCAGTGTCATTTTTATCACCATTTGATTCATCAGTTGTTTTTACTATCATTTCTTTTTTATAGGAGGATCCTTCATCTCGCCTAAGCTCGGTTTCATGGATTATCAGATTTTCTCATAGCCAGTCGAGTGAAATAGTATCTAGATCCTTTGCAGTTTCTAAAATTATCACCTTAGGTCTTCATTCCTTTGGTAGTGATCTTAGAATCTTCATTACGAGCTCATCATTGGGATATATCTTTTCTAAGTTCATTAATATCGTGATGATGTTGTTGAATCGTCCAAAGAATTCATTTATGGTTTCTCCTTATTTCATACCAATAATTTCGTATTGATGCACTAAAAGGCTTATTCTATTAAAAGGCTTATTATATGTTTTTTACCTCATTCGTTCCTTTAAAAGTGACTTGTAGTTTATCCCACATTTCCTTTGCTGTAGAGCAGTAGGATATCTTCTCATATTCTTCTGGAGATAGTGCATAGATCAAATGATGATTTACTGTAACGTTTAACTATGCATTTCTTCCGTTAGCATCAAACCATACTTCTATTTTTTTATAGCAGGAATTGTAGCTCCAACTCTGATGGCTTACCAGACTTCAATATCTACAGATTGGAGATAGATTATCATTCTCTCTTTCCAGTATGAGTAGTTATTTATGTTAAAGTAAGGAGGCTTTCAAGGCTTCTTAAGTTGTTTGCCATGATCTATCACATGCTGTAAAACGCAATAAATGTGAAATCTCACTCTGATACCAAATGATAAAGCAAACATATGTAAGAGTCTTACATGTGTGAATCGTGCGTATAAAAAAATTAAAAAACTTTCAAAACGATAAGATCCTTCTAAAAAATATATTTATAAATAGAAAGGCCCTATAAACTTTCGAAAAGATCCTGTTAACATTGAAAATAAGAGGAACCTATTATTTGAAAGGAGCTTATTAATGCTAAAAAAAGAGGGTCTTTTTAATCGATAGGAGCCTGCTAACTTTTGAAAGAAACTTGCAATATAAAAACAGAAGGAACCTATTTTAAAAGTGAAGGAGCCTCTTGCAAAATGAAAATGCAAACAATATAATGCAGAAATTTAAAAGTTAAGAGGAGAGAAAAAATGACGCAGTCGATTTATACTAGTTTGGCTTATAGTCAAGTCTACGTCTAGTCCCTAAGTATCCAACTTGAGTGTTTAACTAAAATTCCAAGTAGTAATTTGTTGAGTCTCTTCAAGCTCACGAGTACATATTTTTCGAGGTTCTCTAACTTTTCAAACTAGCATTATTTAGCTAGCCTCTGCAAGCTCTAATAGATGAAAATGTAATTTGCTTAATATGAGATTCAATGACATCTCTCAAAAAATATTTTCACTTTTTAAAGTACAAGAGATTTGACAATGATATCACTTTCAAGAAAATTGATGCTATATGTATCTTTCAAGAGTTTGATCTACTTTTGCAAAAGCAGTGACTCTTTCTTAAGTAGGCATTCCTTTCAACTAGTCGTTGCTTCACTTACATCCTTAGTCGACTGGATGGATTTAAATCTGAATAACTTCGATGTTATTTTTGCCAAAAATCTTCCAGTAATCACGGGGCTAATATACGACCTTCATAATTAGTAAGATCCTTTCAAATCAACCATTTTTAATAAGGTAAGTTTATAAAAAGGTTTTTTTTTGAAAAACTAAAAATGAATTTAAATTATAGTTAAACTAAAACGACATTACAATGAGTTCAAGGCTTTAACTCTAACATCATGTGGAAATATGACCAAAGGACCAAACCTACCTAAGAAAGATAGTATGACTATCTGCATAGTAGACATCAATAACACGATACAACTATAGACACGTTTAACATCACTGGTATCTGAGATTTTTCTTTCTCTTCCTAGCAGATTTCTTTTTTGTAGATTTGGATTTCATGCAAAAATCGCCAGGGATTTCTGGGATATGGTCTAGTGGGGTATCTGTTTGTTCGATGTCCCATGTCCCTTGATTATCAGTTAGCCCAACTGTTGCAAGTGGGGACAACATATTGGCCTAATCCCTCTAACAATGCTCCATATATTAGGAGGTAAAAATCATTCGTTTCATGGTCTAGAGTCTCCTCATTGTTTGCACTGGATTTTTCAAGAGTTGTCTTTTCCTGGGAAATGTGTGTGTCAACTTGTTCAATCCTCAACCCAACTAGTTGACGACCATTCGATTACTGCTGTACTGGTTGGCCAATATCTGCATCTACCTGTTCTGTGCTATAACTGGTTGGCACCATTGCTATATCTCCTTCAGTTACCATTGTTCTATGCTCAGGAGAGGTAATAATTTCTGCTACTTACGCTGTCCTATTCTCATAGGGGGTAGAAATATCAGTATTCTCATCATTCTTTCCTTCCTTTCTAATATCCAACTGTGGAGAGTTTGTCACCTTAACCAAATTCTGCGATTTATGCATACTAATAGACTTTATACTCTCTTCACCACAGAAATCAGTAGCATCATTAACTATTTGCTTACAATGAACTATTCCAGTAGCACATGTCATTATTATAAAGAAGGTTCCTGTAAAAAAAACGTATTTTTATGATTTTATTCTTTTTGAGAAATAGACTGGTGATTGTACAAAGAAATAAATTCAATTTTAATTTTAAAATATTATACAATTATAATCAAAATCGTTAATATAAATGGTGGTGTCATGATAACGTGATGATGATAAGGCCTTACACCTCCAAATGTGGGCAGTTACGGCGTTGAACCCAGAGACGCGGGAGTCCGGACATTTCTTGGCCTTGTCTTTGAGGTCAGAGACGTGGCGAGAACTGAGCCTGAAGATCTTGAAGTCGAGAGGTTCTTCTGTGGAGTGGAAAACCGGAGCATTGCAGGGGATACTACTATCGAGTTTAGGTGGCTCAGGGTGCAGGAAAGTGACACGCGGGGGGATTCGAGCTTCTAGGAGTTGGCGGTCATTGCATGGGGTGATAGTCAGTGGTTTATCGACGGCGATGGCTGCCAAGTTTTCTAAGAAACTCTTATGTCGTCGAAGGCTGCGTGATTGGTTGATCTTCCAATTGCAAAACCACCGCACTTAAATTTAATAAAAAATTATTTTTCAAATATTAAGTCTGTTGGGAAATCGGGTCGGATCTGATCCGAACCGCAGCGGAATAATCACAAAATTTTTTCATGATTTTTGATTTTCCGAAAATCAAGATCTATTTAATTCTATAAAATGATTAACACGAATCATAATAATGCGAAATTTAATTCGTACATTATTCCGAAGCTTGATCTTTATCTTGATGCATCCCTCGAACCGTTTCTGAAACCGATCCGTCTCAACCACCGTAGC
>JAOQML010000196.1:37849695-37861669 GCA_027568935.1 Erythroxylum urbanii
AATTGGATTAACACTTTTTTTTGTTTTAATTTAATTAAATATATTTTGACCTATTAATTTTGCATTAATTTAATCTAATTTCTTATAATTGATCAAGTCTAAAATTGAATATAATTTAAGTTTTAGTTTATAAGATTTTTTAATTTAATATTCAATTTTAAAATTTTTAACTTATTTATTAATATTTTAAAATTCTTATAATTCAATTCAAAATCACTATTATTCATGTGGTGATTAAAAAATTCAATCGATTTAGTTGATTTAATGACAAAAGTCTTGTAAAAATTTTGATCAATTACTTGATTAATTTTTATTAATTAATAAATTTTATAAAATGAAATTAATTAATATTTATTTAACAATATCTTTTTAATTAAACTCCAAATTTTTTAATGGGTAAAGATAATCTCTTTTAAACCTCTCATCTTATTAATTTAACTTACGATATAGATCGTAAAACATCAAATAAACGAACAATAATGTAATATTTAGCAAATATAATACATTGATAAGATTAATTTGATTTATAAAAATTTTAAAATGTTATTAATTAAAGACTAAATTTTAGAAATTTTAATATTAAATTGAAAAAGTTTCTAATAATTTGTTATCCCATCAAAAAATAAGGAATACGTTCCAGAAATGGAAAATTATCTCCAAACTTTGACTAAGTTAACCTTTTTTAACTAATAAAAATAAAAAATAATTGCTTCCTTAGAAAATTTAGAAAAATTAAGAATTACCGATGTTTCATAGACAAGCCCATTATAAATATAGGCCCAATTAACCAGGAAGGCCCAACCTATCTTAAAAGTGTCGAAACGACAAAGCGTCTCTCCTCCATTGCACAATCGCTAAACCCCAATCGCAGGTTAATCAGTCAAGCTTAGTCCCTAAGGTTGTTACTTGACACTCTTCTGTAGATTCACTATTATCTGTTGAATTTCGCCGGAAGTATTATGATGGCAGCTAACTTGTGATGTTTTCTGGTGACTCCTCTTTACAGGTCCTTCTGAAGACATACACAAAAGGATGAGCTATCTGAGTTCTCTATGCAGAAGAGTTAATCTCAAAGATCTGGTCACCAATGCTCCAGTTTACTCCGGTGCATCTGGTACGAGGCTCTATGATCTATTTAGTGCTTTATGAGAAATGGGTTACTGTCTCTTGGTGGTTAAAGACGGTCCTTTGTTTGGTATGTATGATTAAATGCAGATGTATCTGGAGGACTAGGCTTGATGTTTCGGAGGTGGGCTACTAAAAAAACCGCCGGATCCACCAAAAATGGTCGAGACTCTAAACCCAAGAATCTTGGGGTTAAGAAATTCGGTGGAGAGGTAAGAGAAATTAACATTTCTTGAAATACATAATTTTTGGCTTAAAGGGCTGCTTGGGGTGATTGTTTTATGATCATTTTTTGTGTGAATTTGGTTGTAATTGCAGAGAGTGATCCCTGGAAACATCATCGTACGACAACGAGGGACTCATTTTCATCCTGGAAACTACGTTGGAATGGGGAATGATCACACTTTGTATGCTTTGAAGGAAGGCTGTGTGAAATTTGAGCGAAAGAAATTGATGGGACGTAAAGGTGAGCGCAGGTGGGTGCATGTTGAGCCTAAGGAAGGTCATCTTCTTCACCCTGTTTATGCATTGCCCGAGCTCAAGACAGCTGCTTAATTCACAATTTGAATGTCAGTTCTCTTTTTAACTCTCTTGTATGGAATAAAGATCCATTTTTTACCCTTCAAAATTCGTTGCTTGTCCCCTGTTCTTTTATGGGGTTTTGGAGAAATTTCAAGTGTTTGTTTTGTTTCAAATTTGAGGCAAAAGGAAGTAGTGAGTAGTAATGTTTAGGTGGGATAATTCTGATTTCTGTGTTTCAGGTTTCTTCTTTGGAAAGGAGTGTATTGCTTAATGAACTCGGGTAAATTGTATTAGAATTTAGTTGCTAATATGAATATTTATGAGACATATCTTTTAAATTTTCAGAGTTAAACACTTTTAATTCTGTGTTAATATATGAAAATGATAAGAGTCTTGATCTATCATGAACGCTATCTAGTTACTCCTATATATGGTCAATAGGGCATATAGTACAGAATTATATGTCAAATAGAGTGATATTTAGTGTTGTTATAATCAAAATGTGTTTTTGATTAAGATTGTCTCTTGTGAATCTTTTTTGGAAACACGTCTCTGAATTCAAAATGAAATGTTTAACTGTATGTCTAGCCTTTCACCTGAAGTATTCAGTTTCTGTTTGTTCTTCATCTGTTAAGTCGAAATATCTGAGAACTGGTGGCGGTGCAGCACTGACGGGGTGTCGTTTTTTGATGATGGACGGTCCTGTTGTGAATATGGAGTGTTAAAACTAGTCCATTTTAGAAAGAAAGTGGAGAGTGAAAACTTATCATCGCGGAAAACTTATTATTATCTACATATGTTTTATAAGAAGCTTGTACCATTTGAAAAGAAATTTGAGATTTTGATTTATTGGAAAGAATTTATTTTAACCGATATGCAACCCGACCGATGGAAGCGGGTAGGTTAGCCGAAACTGTATCTCCCCTATGCGCATGTTGAAGTAACTCATGTCATACTTAAGAAAAGCTCTGGTCTATGATTTAAGGTTTAGAACTTTTAGGGTTTAAAGGTTTGGGGTTAAATTAAAGTTTTCATTAACAGGAAGTTGGTAGATTTTAATTCATATTTAGAGAATCCACAAATGTAAAAGCAGTATCTGTAGAAAAGAGATCAAATGAGAATAGTTATCTGCATAACTTGGAACCACTGATAATAAGTATGATCTTTCTTTTATTTTCTTTCTGGAAAATAATGATCTGATCTGCTTCAGAGTTACGAAATCCTTCAAAACTAGACTTTACAAAAAAAAGAGAAACAGACCACAAAGAAGCAATGAAATTACAGAAAATGGAAGCTCATTTTGATCATTAACAAGTTGCTGAACAAAATAATGACTATAACCGCCAAAGGCACCACCTTAATCTCTGCTACTATATCAGGAACGAGCATTCTTGCTAGAACTTGTCTAGAATAAGATTATGCAGCTTTCAGAAGCCAGAATGACGAAAAAAAAGTTCACAAACTCAATCGGATTCCGAAACCACAAACAGCAGGGGAATGGGGTACCAGCAAGCAGACACTCAAATTAATAGCCTGCTGCATTATTAGTTATGAATCATGAAACAATCTTCACCCTGTTAAGCTTGATCTTGTCTCTCTACATCTTGTGCACTTGATGGTTCCGGGAAAACGTCCTTTGAATGCCGCCTGCGAGATGATGAATGGTCTCCACCATTCTGGCCACTTCCCTGGGAATTTGATGTCCCTGACTGCTTGAAACTACCAGTTCCTTCTAGTCGGGTGCTAGATGCTGCCGGGATAGCCGGCACATCCGATGAACTCTTGCGCCAACTACTAAATAAAGCAGCATTCCAAGATCCTCTGGAAGAGGTTGTTCTGAGTCTAGCAGAGCTGGAACTCTCTTCCCTGACAACCTTCAAAGGGTTCTCTAGAGCCTTGAGGATGTATCTCATAAAGGGTCTCCTCGAGGGCTTCGGATTCAGGCAAGACCTAGCAACAATCGCCATTGCCCACACTTCTTCTAGTAGATCCTCGTCTATGATCAGAGATGGATCAATAATCTTTGTTACCATTTCCTTGTCATATATACTGATGTAAGGCAATATCTGATCTAACCAGTCCTTCAGTTGTGTGTCACTAGATGAACTGATACCAAGTTTTCCTGTTACCAGCTCAAGCAATATCTTCCCAAAGCAGTAAACATCATAAGCACATGTTGTTGTTAATGAACCTGATCACACATTAAACAAAATTCAGAAACAATTTGGATAGACAGTCAACTTCACACAAACAAAACCAGAGTAGCAGGCAAATCACTGGCCTTCAAGCGTTTTAATCTTTTTGTTTTTTCCATCGATTGTGAGAAGCAAGTTTGATTACTCCTGAAGTTTAAGTTTCAGTTACAGAAAAGCCAAATACTTTACCTTTTCCAGCTGATCATCAAAATGAAAATTTTGAAGAAACTGCACTACGTACCTAACTGGCACAAGCAACGACTACAGGTTTGTGTTTCATTTTGTTTAAACTAGAAGTCACAATAGCCCACAGAATAACTTCACTAATGTCATGTTTCTTTGTACTGAAACAAGCATAACTGAAAAACCAGACAATGAGGACTATGAAGTGAAGGAAACTGTGTTTATGAGATGGCACATTCCTGCCATGTTCCATTGTTCCGATAAACGGAGATATACAAGCACTCATATAACCAACAAAAAATCTAAGATCCCATGACTCCCAAGAAGGGACAGTTACAGGGATTGCCATATCTGGACACAAAAACCTCATCTCATGTATCAAGTGAAAAATATGGAGACACCCTTTAAGAGCAATGCCATATAAGCCACAGGTCTGTGTGACCAAAGAAGTAGACAATGTATAACCTAAAGAAACCACAAGTTCTCTCAAGTTCAAATCAATTAAGCCTTGTGACATGGTTCCCATCCCAGGCTTCGATACGAACAAAAAGATCCGGTACAATAACTTTTACTTTTGTGAATGTAAATCTGATTCTCTATCTGGATATGAACTTGGTTATAAAAAAACGAAAAGCAGTACATAGTTATACCAGTACATATGTGATTTTGAAGCTAAAACTTTTAATGAATCATCAGGGTCAATTGTATATTCTTAGAAGCAGTTCAATACAAGAAACTACGTACCAGAAGTGCCTTGTTCCGAGGACCTGCACATAATAAAGGTCCAAAAGGTTAGTGAGAATATACACTCATCGTGGACACTGATATATGGCTATAAATGGGACAGAAACATGCCAGTGTCTCAAAGTATAAAAAGGAAAATGCTTGCTGTTACTATGTTGTTGTAGTCTTTCTTTTCAAAATATGAAACATCATTGAGAAACAATGCCAATACACATGCCAAACTGTATTTAAGTAATGCAACTAATTGATCATCTCAAACCCTTTAACCTAACATCATTGATCACTAAAGCAAACAGATGAGCGTTTTTCAAAAAATACTTACTGCGGAAATCGCAGCAACCTGGTAATTTTGCTTTGATGTGTATCCCCTTCTTGAGTACAGACTTCACTTAGACTCCCAAGCCGTACTTCGAATTTATCATCGAGGAGTATACTGCTGGCTTGAACATCTCTTTAACAACACCAAACAAAGGTAATTCAGTAACTGAATTAAGTAATGTAGTGGAGAATTTAATGGATGTAGTTATGAAGTGATAATGCAATAATTAACATAGCAATCAGCAGCCAGAACTCATCCCCCTGGAAGAGGGATGTTACAGGTCTTATGGTAGAACCATTCCCAAAAGCTAGCTTAAAGGGTGGGAGAGCCCATATGCCTATAAACCTCACATCAGCCTCTTTTATTACTGATGTGGGACAATTAGACCATAACATTCCACCACGCTTTGTAGTCCAAGCACCGGCAGGCTGGCTGTACATTAGACCTTTTATAGCCTTAGGTGAATACTGCTATAATGGTGTCACCACCCACTCACCCTGGGTTGATTGTGCACTAGACCTTTTCTTTTCTAGCCCATGACGAACACTGCAATACCGGTGTCACCACTACTGAGTGTGGCACGAGGACTTGAAGAAGTGATGTTAGCTTTGATTCCAATTGGTACAGATCTTATAGGAGAACCATCCCCAAAAGCTAGGTTAAAGGGTGGGTGAGTCCATAAGCCAGTAAATCCCACATCAGCCTCTTTTATTACTGATATGGGACAGTTGGACCGTAAAAAGAGACTCAGTTGTTTTCACATTAAAACTAGCCCTTTATTAGATATCTACTGAATTATAGGATTGTCTTATCATCTTATGCCAGTTTTAAAATCCAGGGCATTAGGCTTCAGAGTTTATTCGAAGATTGATGCAATTCAATATTTGCTCTGTGTCGTTTCCGTCTTGCACTAATCGACCTTAGTGTTGAACATATTTATATATGTGTGTAAAAGTTGTCAGTGTCTGAACCCTAACAAATGTTCTTTATGTATATCATATGCTATGCGTAGGCATAATATGGCTACATTGTCAAGATAGGCAATGAATTTTGACAGCAAAAATATTGGCATCGCATCTCAACATATGGTTTCTGCAGAAGCAGGATCCATTTTCCAATCGGAACGATGAGCCTCAATTGCTTTAAATCAAGCATCAGGAACCAAAAGGCTTGGCTCCAAATCTATTTTTCTGTTTGGAACAGAACATAATTAACACCATGAAGTCAAGATTCTCCTATCCTACAAATGATTATGCATTAATTGCCAATCTGTTCGAAAACTATCAAATCTATTAACCAAAGAGTTGAGTGGAAAATCGTTTTCATATGATCAGGCCACGTGGAATAGATTGCAGAAGCATTTCGTAAGGAGTGATGTAACAAATTAGTCAGTAATAGGGAGCATTAAAGTCAATGGAAGTAAAAAGATAACCATGGAAAAGTGAGAATAACAAGAAGTAGGGAATACCTATGCACAATAGGTGGTGTACATTCATGATGCAGGTACGATAGACCTTCTGCAGCTCCGATTGCTATTTTCATTCTTGTTATCCAATCTAATGATTGCAAGCTGTCATCTTCTTGACTATTTTTCCTGAATAAGGAACTTGACAAATCCCCGTTTGGCATATATTTATAGACCAGGAACTTCTCATTTTCATTCTCTAAGCAGTGTCCTAACAAGGGTACTAATCTAGAATGCAAAACCTTACCGAAAAAGTCCAATTCGAGTAAGTAAGATTCCTTTCTTATAGACTGCAAGTCAACCTTTTTCACAACAACAGGGATCCCACTTTCCAGGAACCCCTTGTAAAGATCACCTGAATGGCCATGTTTGATGAGATTCAAATCATTAAAATCACTAGTGGCCAGAAGCATCTGCTGATATGTAAATGTATCTCCTAAACTAGAAAAGTTTAGTGATGTTCCAGGTGGTTGGGGAGTACTCTGAGCAGGAACAGTTCCAGTATCAACCTCTCTTTCTTTTGTAGTACCCTTCTTACGTATGCAAAAGAACAACACTATCAGTACTAGTGCCAAAAGCACTGTCAAGCCAACTCCTCCCAAAACACTTGCCAATATTATAACGTTTCTGTTCTTCTTCCCTGAAGCTTCTCTAGTTGGAGGTTGTGTGGAATTTGGTTGTCCAAAATCATCAAAAGTCAGGTTCCTTTCAGCGTAAAAGGATGTACATTCAAGCAAACTCCTCTGGTTTGATACATTTTGGAGACAATTACGAGCAAAAGATGCATTTTCACTTACATATTTGGGAACTTTTCCTTCAAAGTAATTACCAGATAGATCCATCAAACTGAACCTTCTTAGTACAGGAGTCAGATTTCCATAGAACAAATTATAAGATATGTTCAGTTGAGCAGCAGTGGCATTGAAACTCGAACCAGTAATCGGCAGAGCTCCAGTAAAATTGTTGCCGGAGATGTCGAGCAGACTTAACCTGGGCATTGACCAGACCATATCAGATACAACACCAGTAAACGCATTGTGCTTCAGAACCACAACATGAAACTGACTGGAAGAAGAGAACAAATTGACCGGCAAAGATCCATCGAGAAGATTGTTCCCAATCAGCACTCTCTGCAAATTTCTTAATCCTCGAAACTCCTCTGGAACTGACCCAGATAATGAATTGAAGCTAAGATCAAGATCAACCAAGTTAACAAGTTGCCCAAGTTGAGCAGGTATCGAAGAAGACAAACTGTTGTTAGAAACATTTAGATAACTCAGCTTCACAAGCGAACCAATGCCACTAGGAATCGACCCAGCTAAGAAGTTGGAAGAAATATCAAGACGTGTCAAGTTCTGAAGCGAAGCAAACGATTCAGGAATAGATCCAGTAAGCAAATTGTGAGACAGATCAAGAACAGAAAGCCGCAACAGCTGACCCAAACTCGAGGGAATCATACCCGTAAAGCTATTATCAGACAAATAAAGAATCCTTAAATTTGTCAAATTCCCAAGTCTCCCAGGAATAGCGTTGCGTATAGAACAGGAACGAAGATCAAGAACTTGAAGAGACACCAGCCTTTGACCAAACCAATCAGGCATAGAACCAGGAAGCGAGAATCTTGATGCGTTTAAGTAATTCAGGTGAGTCAGATTGGCCAAAGCATCAACCGCAAATTGCGGGTTCCGTGAACCAATCCTCGTTCTTCGAAACCCAGAAATGTTAATCCCAGAAACACTGCGATTTTCACATCGAATACCTCTCCAAATTGAGCAAGGGTCAGCTTTTATAGGCCAGTCCTTGCCTCTTAGCCCCAAAGACGATCTGAGTTGAAGCAAAGCCGCTCTCTCAATGCGTGAACTCAGTGTCTGAACCTGTTCAAATGTGGGTTCTAACAGAAACAGCCATAGCAGGAAGGTGAACACCACTGTGTTCCGTTTATCCAACATGATTCATGAGAACTGAATCCCCGACTCTGATGCATATACTCTGCTTCTCCTATGAGCCCTGCCCACTAACCAAAATACCCTCCTGTCTAAAACTATGAACAAGAAACCAAAAACCAAAAAAGGACACAACTTTAACCTTCGTAATGCAAGCTTTTGTTCACTTCCGTTCAGAACCAATCTGTATAACTCTTCCTCTCTACAATTCCAAGTTCTTCAAGGGAAAAGAACAAATAGGTAATCTCCAGAACCAACCACTAACAAATAATTCCTGTCAATTCCGGTAGATAACGAGGGAAAGAAAGCAAATGGCCAGTCAAAACGTGGAACACTGAACTCTCTCTCTCTCTCTCTCTCTCTCTGTCAATTCCTATAGTTTCTTAAATACAGAGAAGAGGATAGAAAAAAGAAAGTTAAAACCTTTTTTGCTTCTTTGAGCTGACTATTCACAAAGTAGAAAAATAGGGTATTGAAGTTATTGCATCAGTTGACAAGCACACAAAAAGACTCGAGCTTGAGTTTGAACTTTAATGGACGGCAGGTGACTGTTCCGTTTCTGAACTCAACTCCGGCGATGTTGTTGGTGTTTGACTTCCGATTTTTGCGGTGGTGCCAGCTAGACTCTGAACTACTACTTCTGACACTTGCCCACTATAATATACACCTCATATTTAGATCAGAATATTTATATAAAGTTGCGTTGCTGACAATTTGGGTGTGATAATATTATTAGCACCTGCAAATGCATCAACAAACTCTCAGAGACTAAATTTATGGGTATACAAAGTTGAACGTGTAAAGAGAGTGAACTTGTGTGCTTATTTAAGGAGACCTGTCAGTGTCTGTCCTTGGAAAAAATGGGAATTGAGTGATGTTTGAGGCAGATCCTTTTGCCTTAAATAATTCTTCGGGAGTAGGTAACAATTACTGTTAACACTACAAGATAACAGTTTTATAGATAATGTTTCAAGTTCTGATCTGAAAAAGAAATCAAAACCTGCTCTAGTTTTATGCATATCTGATTCAATCCAGCAACATTCACTCCTATCTGAGTATTGAACAGTTCATGTTTTGAGGTCTTAAAACAACCAAAAATGGAGTATTTACACGAAGCAGTAACTACGGAGCATTGCATTGGTTGTTGCAGATGGGGTGGTTGGCGTTTCCGGGGAACAAGAACTCAGGATGTTCATTACGATCTTTTACTCTCTCAATGAGAAGCGGTGTGATAAGGACTTTGAATCTCTGAGATGTATCTTTCAGTAAGATTGCTTGATATGATTACTGTTTGATTTGATCTTGATTGTCTGACATGATTACTGTTTGATCTGGTTTTGGAATTTTTGGAAAATCGAAACACCTTCTTCTGCGCACGATGAAATCTAGAAACCGGCCATAGCCTGTTGAGCGTTTGCTACAAGAGAAGCTGGAGTAGATTTAAGCAATATTATATATAATTAAAGATATTATAGTTTAACTTAAAGTTTAAAGAAAATAAGTTATGACCTAAGTCACTTGATTTATGTAATTTTAAGTAATTTTGACAACATTTTTAATTTTTAATTTTTAAAAAGTAAAATTAATTTTATAATACAATAAACCGTACGTGACACAAACATAACGTACGAATTAATTAAATATTATTAATACAACTATTCAACTAAACTCTTTAACTCGATTAGATCAAGTAAGTATAAATTGAACTGATAACTTAAAATAATTATAATGAATTATTAATTTAAATCAAATTTAATTATTATAAGTGAGATTTTAAATTTCGGTTGAATTATTATATCAATAATATTTAATTTGGTTAATATATACGTTATAAACTCCAATTTTATATATAAATCACTTTATTCTTATATTATAACATGAGATAGTTCAAATTACAAAGTTCTAATTAGGGTCAGCATTCGGTCCGATCTCACGTTCGACCCTCCTGAGTTAACCAGACCTTAAGTTGAGTAAATGATATTATTTTATATTTTTAATTTAAAAAATAAAAAATTAGGTTGAATTGGGCTAATTTGGAGTCGGGCTAGGACTTTATTGTCTCGAATCCGATAACCTCAGGCCCAATTGGAACATGATCGAGAAAACTCTTCTCCCCCTTTAGTCACGTATAATTAGCTCTTTATTTAAGAGATTAGGACCCTCATTGATTACATAAAAAGTTGTATTAAGTTAAACTAAAACCCGTTTGGTGAATGACTTATCAAGTTATCGCCCATTCCTATAACTTTTTATTACTTTTTCTAGTTTCTATTATAATTTCTTTCTCTAAAGAAAAATAATTGTTTAAATTAGTCCTCAAAACTTTACTAAAATGTTCGTTACGTCTCTCTCTTAAAAAACACTTTAGTCGTAGTTAATTACAAAATTGACTCCTATCTTTTTTATATTTTGCTAATCTAAATTTGATCTACTGAAAATTTAAAGATGCATACAATTTTAGAATTACAAAAATCACTAGATAATACTATTTTTGATATATTTTTACATTTATTAATTATAAAAAATGAAACTTTTTTAATATTCTACAAAATGGTTTATAATTTTTTTAAAGTCATGCTCTCATTAATCATTTTACATATAAACAGTTAATATTAAACAGTTAATTTTACCAAACATCTTTAATAAACAATTGATATTATCTACTTATCAAATTAGCTGATATAATCTGCTATCATCTAACAGCTAATGTAATCCGCTGATTGCCAAACAAGACATAAATCAACCTTTTACCTTTCGACGAGCTTAATTGTAAAAATTGTAAAATGGTTAATTTTTAGTTTAATTTATTTTAATATTTTTTATTATTAAAAATTTTAACAATTAAAATTTTAAAATTTAAACCTTTTATGTTAATGATTTAATTGTAGGTATAGTTTTTTAAATAATGAAGATTTTCATATCTGACAGACTCGGCTATTTAATACTCCAAACTTGACAAGTTTGAATTCTCGGGCAGAGTTTTAATGGGACTTGACTTCTAAGTTTACGGGCAACTGTTTGACTTGGCACGTTCTTTGTTTACAATTACAAAATAATTGCATTTCATTAAATGTGATTTAACATGTTCCTTGCCTATAATTACAAAACAATTGCATTACAAAAGTCTTTTTATCTTTTAGAATCAAATATTCTGTTTCGGTTATTATATTCCTATCATATTTTATTAAATTTTATTCATATATTTAGGTGAATCTCACATAAATATATAAATAAGATTTAATGAAATATGTTAAAACAGAGTAACTAGAACAGAAGATTTGAGGGGATATTTTAAAAATTATACGAAAAAAATTGTTTTTGAGATGTTGATATTGTTATTGTATCGTTTTATAAAAAATATTTTGTATATTAAATAATATTAATGACTATGAATGTTCATTAATCCTTATTTACAAAACCTTTTCACTTATATTTCTTAAATAGATTGAATTACAAGACTATTATTTTAGTTTTTTTC
>JAOQML010000196.1:37963153-37980835 GCA_027568935.1 Erythroxylum urbanii
ATTTCATTTACTGGTTCTTATTCTTTTAATGTATGTGATGCCATGTGGAGTTCGATAGTAATTACACGTAGCGCTCCATTATCTTAGGTTATGTGTTGGAATGACCTACGGGCGTCCCGATGCGTATCCTAGGATAATGGGGTGCTACAATACACATCAAGGATGACGATGACAACAACAATAATAATATATGTATAAATAATACAATAAATATAAAATAAGGTAAAGGGTAAAAATAAATATAAAATAAATGAATAAATATACAGATAAAAAATACAAAAAATCAAACAACCCATTACAAGTAAATATTTAGGCTAAGAAAATATATAGGTTAAATAATTAGAAGAAAAGTAATACGTATTAAAAGTTTAAATTAAATACAAGACATAAAACTTGAAAAAATGTTTAAAAGAATCAAAGGAATGAAAATGACTTCTCTGTATGAGATCCTTTATCTATATCATAGCATACTAAAGTTTTGTATTAAGTGTTATGTCATTAGTATATTTTAGCAAAGTTATATCATTTTTTATCACTTCTTTTTAGTTTTTTTAAGCTTTTATTTTTTCCTCTTATAGTCTTTAAACACATTCTTCTCACATCTTCTCACCGGAGGATAAGGGGCGTCTCCTCCCAATATGTTTAAGCTACCTGAACCTTGTCTCTCTTAAATTTTTAATTAATATTACTCATTTTTAATTTATCTCTTAACAATTTACATGCAAAAGAGAGAGCATACTTCCTTGTAGTAAATTTATAGGGATGATAATAAATTAAATCAAATGATATTAATATTAAAAGACTTTAATTTAATTTAATTAATTAAAATAATATACACTCTTTAAATTATAAACTAAAATAATACCATTTTAGTCTATTAAATTAAAACAGCAACGGTTGGACTTGACTCGAGCTAGTCCAACCGACTTGAACTAAATTTGTTAACCTTAAGACTATGTTTGGTTGGATGTAAAATTTTTAATGGAAATGAATGAAATATAATAGATTGAAATGATTTATAATAAAATGGAACGTAAATAAATGTAATATTAGAAATTTATTATTTAGGAGATATAGAGAGGTTCGCAATGTAATATAGTGAAATGTTGTTTGGACGAAGGGTTTATAATGTAATGTAGTGTAAAGTTGTTTATTATTTTACATTTCAATTTAAACCCTACAAATCAGAGATTTTTTCATTTATACTGTTTAGAAATAAATAAAATGTAGTATAAAACTTTCCTCTTTCATCCCATTCTATTTTATTCCGTTATAAAACTTCGGAACACCAATCATGAACTAAGTAAAAACGTAAGTCTCTTTTCCTTGACCGTAAAGTTTAGGTTTAGGGAAGCCATGTTAGGCCTCACGGAGCCCTCATGCTCGTATTCTTTAATTTCTTGAACACATTCCTTAGTATATTACTTAGCGGTTCTTATCTCTTCTTCAAGCTGAATTGATACCTTTTTCAGGTCATTCTCAGTATCTTGCTTACAAGTTTTGCTTATGCAACCCAAGTACCTACCCAATCGAACACCCACCCCTCTCCAACTTCCTTTAACAAACTGATTAAGCTATTTCAAGCACTATAAAAACAAACAATCCACTTTTGACTACCTCAGTCTCTTATACAACCAAATAAACATATTACACCAACCATGGCAGTAACCGGAAAACCTTACTTGGGTTCTTCCTTTCTCATCCTTTGCTTACTTGGGTTTGTTTCTGTTCCTGCTAAAGCTGACGTCAAGACATACCAATTCGATGTACGTGTTCCATGAATGATGTGTTTTCGAATGTTAACATTTGTGCGGTCTTGCTTTAACTGGTGGAACTGTTTACTGCTCTTTTTCCAGGTTCAGGTGAAAAACATTAGCAGGTTGTGTCATTCCAAGCCTATTGTGACAGTAAACGGAAGGTTTCCAGGACCAACAGTATATGTCAGAGAAGGAGACAGAGTTCTGATCAATGTCACAAACCATGCACAATACAACATGTCGATTCACTGGTAGGATTGGTTGTTTGTGAAGATTGTGTAAGATTTTGACCTGAAATCTCTTGTTTTGTTGTTTTTATGACAGGCATGGATTGAAACAATATCGTAATGGATGGGCAGATGGACCAGCTTATATAACACAATGTCCAATCCAGACAGGGAAGAGTTATGCATATGATTTTAACGTAACAGGTCAAAGAGGAACACTGTGGTGGCATGCACATATCTTGTGGCTAAGAGCTACTGTTTATGGAGCTATTGTTATAATGCCTAAGCAAGGGACTCCATTTCCTTTTCCTCAGCCATACAGGGAAGAGATTGTGATTCTAGGTAAGACTTTAAGAACATGGGTTTTATGTTTTTGGAAATGATAACGAAAATATGCATTATAATTAATGAAAATATATTTAAGCCCTAATTAAATTCATCATTCTTTTTAAAGTCAATAGATTTACTTGATACAAAAAATTAATCTTTAATTTTTTAAAACTATTTATAATTTTCAATTTTTTATAAAAATTACTTATTTTGTACGTCAGTTAAAAAATAAAGACGATATGAATATTTTATACTTAGTATCAATATGAGGTTTATGTACCGGGATTCAATTGAGCTCGAACTTGAATCAAATAAATTGAACATGATATAAATTAATAATTTATTATAATTATCTTAAATTATTAATTTAAGTTAAATTTAATAAGTTTAGGTTGAGTTTAACAGCTGAGTTGAGTGATCATATTAGTTATATTTGATTTATATATATCTAATGTTCATATTGCATATGTTTCATTGTAATTTAAGAAAAGAGTTTTTATCAAAAAAAGATACTATCAGACCTTCTCAAACTCCGCTTTAATACGAAATTTTAGACCGAGTGATGATAATGATGAAAACTACAAACTAATTTTTTTAAAAGAAATTTTAAAGATTCAGAAAATTTTTAGAAGTTTCGAGAAGTCTATGTATTTTATTATTCTTTCTATTTTTATTTAATTTCTTATTGATTTAATTAGTTATATAAATAAGTGTAATAATTAATGTTTTAAAAATTGAACCAGAAGTTTAACCGGTAAGATAAGAGGTTTAAGATTTAAAAAGTTTAACTGATATTAGACCGTAATATGATCGGTTAAAGATTGAATAAAATTGAAGAATTTGAAATATGATTGAAAAAGATTATTCTTACATGTTGAAGAATTTAAAGTTTAATTAAAAAAGAAAATTATTAAATGAAAATTAATTGATTTATTTTAGTTTGTAAGAATTAATTAATTTTAAAAAATCGACTTATTAATTAATAAAATGATAGATTTTTAACTACAAGATTTATTAAAGTAAATATAACTAGAAAGTTAAAACTGAATCAAAAAATTGGCCTATTCAAAAAAATTTTGATTGAACTAATCAAACCAATTGAATTTTTTAATCTTTCGTTACAATACATTCAGAACATATTGGAAACAATTTATTATCTATTAATTTGAACTGAAAGCAGGAGGTTGAGTTAAAATTCCTGGAAAATGATGCAGGAGAATGGTGGAACTTTGATGTTGAAGAGATAGAGAAACAAGGGAACAAGCTGGGATTGCCACCACATGCATCTGATGCTCATACCATTAATGGAAAACCAGGACCGCTCTTCCCTTGTTCAGAGAAACGTCAGTTCTTACTTTGATTTTCTTTTTCTTTCGGTTCCTTAATTAGCTGTTTTAAATATGATTAATGAAGTTTCTATTTAGTAACTTGTTAATCGTCAGGTACCTGTTATTCCTAATAAGTAATAAATCAGTAATAACATGAACAAGTGGAAATGTGTTCCTTACAGATACATTTGCCATGGAGGTTGAGCAAGGAAAGACATACCTGTTGAGAATCATCAATGCTGCACTCAACGACGAACTTTTCTTCGCCATTGCAGGCCATAACTTGACCGTGGTAGAAATTGATGCAGTTTACACAAAACCCTTTTCAACTAACGCAATCCTAATTGCACCAGGCCAAACTACAAACGTTCTTGTTCGAGCAACACAAGCACCTGGCAGGTATTTCATGGCTTCCAGGCCTTTCATGGATGCTGCAATCTCCATAGACAACAAAACTGCCACAGGCATTCTGCAATATAAAGCCATCCCAAACACGGTCCTCCCTATCCTTCCTCAACTACCAGCACCTAATGACACTGCTTTTGCACTTGATTACAATTCCAAGCTCAGAAGCCTGAACTCTCCTCAGTTTCCTGCAAATGTACCTCTCAGAGTAGACAGACATCTTCTGTACACAATTGGCTTGGGAATAAACTCATGTTCAACCTGCTTAAATGGAACAAAACTTACTGCTTCACTCAACAACATCACCTTTGTCATGCCTAAAATTGGCCTCCTTCAAGCTCATTACTTCAACATCAATGGAGTTTTCAGAACAGATTTTCCTGATAACCCTCCAACACCATTCAATTACACTGGTGCACCACTTACTGCAAATCTTGGTACCAAATTAGGCACTAGGCTCAGTAAGATTGCTTACAATTCAACAGTGGAATTGGTACTTCAGGACACTAATCTTCTAACAGCTGAGTCACACCCCTTTCATCTTCATGGTTACAATTTCTTCGTTGTTGGAACTGGAATTGGGAACTTTGATCCTGAAAAAGACCCTGCAAAGTTTAACTTAGTTGATCCTCCAGAAAGAAATACTGTCGGAGTACCGACTGGAGGGTGGACCGCTATAAGGTTCAGGGCAGATAATCCAGGTATGAACTAGACTGAAAAGTGATTAACTCTTGATTCTTTTATATGTTTAACCATTACTTGTTTTTTTTTTAATCATCCTTCAGGGGTTTGGTTTTTGCATTGTCACCTGGAGCTCCATACAGGCTGGGGTCTGAAAACTGCATTTGTTGTTGAGAATGGAAATGACCCAGATCAAACAATCTTACCTCCTCCTAAGGGTCTTCCTCCATGTTAGGATCTAACTTTGTGCTTCTGAAAAAAGGATGTTTTTAACCATGAATTGATGTAATAACAATTTCTTCAAATGTACAAAGAGAGGAGGCTCAAAGGAGGACAGAACCGATTAATTGTATGAATTTCAAGTCAATAAAATTTTCTTGGTTCATTCTGATTCCATATACTTAATCCTAACAAAGCCATGCTTGAAATGCATGTGCTGAGTCTCCAAAAAAAAAAGAACTTCGATTACGATTAAATATTTTTTAACTGAATTTAAATTTAGATTTTTTTTAAAATTTTAAACCGAGCTCAAAGTTAGAAAATTTGAATTTATAAATTATAAAAAGGAGTAAAAAGAATAGTAATGGCCAGAGTCGAACTCCAGCTTCCTAAATCTCTAACTCGAGCCTGATTTTATGAACCTAAATCTAAACTTGAATTGATCAGATTTAACTTGGTGTGTTAAATTTAAGTTAGACCAGATCAAATTATATCCAAACTAATTTATTATAACTAGTCAAGTTTCCGAGCAAAGCCTAGTCAAACCCTGTCATCCTGGAGCAGAATGTATTAGAATACAGACTAATATTGTTTCACATAAACTAATTAAAAAGATGAACCCGTAAGAAAACTAAACTATATCGTTCATTTCCCTCAAAGAGAAAATCATGATGTTAACACGAAATGTGAGAATCAACAATCCTTCATGTCTTCTCATGAATGACAATGGCAGACACCGCCTTTGGGGGTACAAACTTTGGATACCATATTCAAAACCTTGACTGAATCATCTGGATAAATGTACAAACAAGAAAGTTTTACTTGTCCAAACATCAGACTTCGTTGTATCATTTTCATTGCAAAGTACAACTAATTCTCTTAGGTAGTGTGGTTAAGAGCACATTCAAATCTAGAGTATAACCAATGTGTTTCTCTAAATAATAAAACCACAGTCATGAATCTTCAGTTCTACAGTTCTCTTCCCATCTGTTCCTCTTCTAAAAGTCCCTATGAACCAACCAACCAAGCTTTAGTCTGCACGGGAATTACCGCTACTAGCGGCAGAATTCTTACCACCATATTTCTGTGGAAGACAAAGGAAATATCGGTTTGTCTAACACAACCTCAAATTCTACTAAATTAAGTTCTTTCAGTAAGAGAGAGAGATTGCTAAAAGATAACTGAAACTCACCTGCTTCCCTATGCTGAATGGGACATACTTGTATTTGATCATGTGTGCAATTTGGCGCCTCATGGTAAGGGAAAAGAGAACAATCCAATAGACAAGCAGTATGGGCCAAAACACAGGAACGTCAAATATGGAAAAGAAAGTCATCAGAAATGATATGCAGAACGCCTTTGTGAAGGAATACCTGGAAACATAAACAAGTAGCAAAGAAAAGGGATTCATTCTGGAGCACAAAACTGGACAGTTAATTCTTGAAATCAGCCTCAAGCAGTTAGGGAGTCATCTGAGATAAGAATCTCAATTGACCTAACAGCTAACACTTCCAATCCCCATTATTTATTCTCAGATGGATTGTAAATCATCAAGAAATCAATTAGAAACATCATGTACTGGTTCTGAACATTTTTCTCGACATTATATAGGTGAACAGGTTACAAAGATTTATCTTCTGCTGGTGTTTCCAATTAGATGTAGAACAAACGCCCAGTGGTATTTACCATGCTTAAATTTTATGAGAAACTTTACATTTATAATGACGCATATAGCATGCAACATCAACAGTTAGGTCAAGTCTGAAAAATAGGCCTGAATGTACAAATTTTGAAGATTAATTTTACCAAATCTGTCTAAATATCTATAGAAAAGTTGGTCTATGACTGCAATTATACTTCCCTCCAATATTATCCAGCATCATGAAAGATTGATTTGGTGAACATATCGTACATATATACAGGAAAGCTAAATCATAAAGCAACAAGTAAAGCGAAGTTGTATGTGAAGGACTCAACCAACAGGACAAGAAACAAAAAGAGAGAAGAGAAAATATTTCCTCACCAGAACTTGAATTCCGGAAGTCGGCGAATGAATGGCTTGAACTCATCAGAACCCTTGGTTGGCAGAAGAGAGCCATTTGAAGCTTCAATTTCAGGATCAACCAGAGGTGACAAAAATCCAATGAACAAGTTAAGCATATAGATCCCAAGTCCATATGAAATGATGTAAAACCCCTGAACATAGTAAACTCGCATAGAGTAAATAGCCATGACAACAAGGGTCCCGATCCACCTGTAGAGAGTATGAGGTGTGGTCTTATCCAGATAGTACTGATACATCCTCCAAGCATCATGTCCCCATTGAGCTACAGGTGAAGCCACTGAGGCACTCTCCCCCCCATCTCCATCCATTTGATTCAGGTCTTACAATCCTGCATATTTTAAAGAAAAGCTGTGGAACCGTCACAACATAAAGCCAATACATGGACATTTCATTACATTTATGCTCTACCCCTTACTATCCAAAAAGCACGAAACCAAGAACCAAATATCAACACATCTTGCACAATGGTTATACTTAAAAAAAAAACCCAAAAAATCAATTGCATACGCCACTGAATCCAAGCTCATGAAACACAAGATTTCCATTTCCCAACCAAATCCACCATTTAAGCTTATTTCCATCCTCAAATTGTTACCACAAATGAGCCAAAACCCACTACACGACAAGCCTATGTACGTTTAGATATACATAAACGTAAAAACCCAGGTAAGCAAATTATCAAGAAAGCTTGGAAAATCCATAAAAAAACTAAATTTCACCATCTTTATAAAGAACCCAGATGCCCATAACAAGCCCATATCCAGCATATCTATCCACTTAATCAAAACCAAAGAACGACACAAGATCTGAAATGATTAAACTAGGATTTCACAGCACCAAGACAAAACATGCCCATCAAAAATCCAACAATCAGATCTATAACCAACCAGAACCCACAATACACAGAAATGTAAACGCCCTATTGAAAACAAAAGCAAACAAATATCTGTAATCCACATGTATGTAGAGATTAAGGTCTCAAAGTGCATCACAGCATAAGAACAAGCTCAGAAAATCAGAGAAAAATAAAGGAATTAAAAGAAACTGACCTTAAGCTGTTGACTTGAAGATGGAAATTAAAAAGGAAAATATTTTGATTGGAAAAATACCTAAATAGGATCAAAGTTAACAGATCTATAGTTGCTTGAAAGGAGACATTTTGCTTATAACTTTCTTAAATATGATTCGAAACAGAGAAGAAAAAATGGAGGGGAGGAAAAATAGGGATTACCGACAGTGACGCGGTTGGATGACAGGCGCAATGTTATTGGTCTATTATTTAGGAAACGTGAAACGGTGGTGAGGCTGAGCTGGGTAAGTTTTTTCCCTTTTCTTTTTTTTTATTGACAAAAAAGTTCGGGCCTAATAGATACGGATCTAATACAAATTTTTTGATTCCGAGTTCAAAAGCTAAATTAAGCTTAAGATTGTCGTTTAAGCTCGGATTGGTCGAGTCACAGGCAAATTATAGTTGGATTGACAGGTTGCGAGTTGACCACGAGCCGACCAGACTTGACTCGTGACATGGTCATTACATTTAAAATGACATTGTTTAGAAAATTTTTATTTAAAAAATTGAGGGACAAGTTGCCTGGCTCAACTTACCTATAGCTCGTCGTTAGGGCCGTGACTTAGACCGACCCATCTTAACCCATTGACATTCTTACGTAAACTTTATAAGATTTCAATCTAATTCAATTTAAAAACAACCTCTTTATTAATAAAAGATAAGATTGCGTATCATTAAACTTCGTCGACTCTCATGGCTCAACAAATTTTTTTACTGTGGTATAGTATTAGGGAAGAACAGCTTGTAGAGTACTGAAAAACTAATTTTCTGTCAGAAATCATGGTTCCGTTTTTAACCTTGCAACCTGCCTGTTCTAGTGCAGTTTCAAAGAACCCACCTCCATGGATACTTGAATCGATACAAGGTGGGGCAAACTGAACAATTATGTCTCTTAATGTGATCATGAACACTGGCTTCTCTGAATCATCAACCACAAAGCAGAAACTGTTCTTGGTATCTGATAAATTCTTCATTGCTTGCTTCAGAGTGCTGCTTCTTCTGATGGTGACTGGTCTGTTCATTCTTGGGGCTAGAACACGTCCTAGATCTTTCTCAGGGGTTTGATCAGATTCAGAATTAAGTTTTGCAGCTTCCATCTGAATAAATTCGTCCACAGCTCTGATCCTGTTAAAGTGTTCACCATCAATCACTGGTTTCTTCTCCAACTAGACACCAAGAATTCTGTTATGTACGTACTTTCTATTGTTAAACAGTTCGTTATTCTCGAAAAGAAGATGAATATCAGTGTCCCTGATGCACCCAATAAGTTTCTGTGATCTGCGATCAAGCACTGAAACTGCACCAACTCTGCTTTCCCACAAGATATGAAGAGCTTCTGCTAAATTTTGATCACCATAGACAATTGAGAAACGTTCACCTTCAATGCTTGATTGGTGAAGCAAAAAGGGATCAAAACCATAGTAACGATTCAAGCATGAACAGTGAATGAAAGTTGATTGTGTTTACCTGAACTCAGATATAGACTTATCTGCAATTCCATCGAACCACTCTAGCCCACTGGATTGAAGCAACAACTGGATTACATCAATCTACCAAATATGTTTGTGCCAAACAGAGTTAACGAACCCTTTCAGAAATTTGATAAAAACTGAAACTTTTTCAGACGGATTAGATTTACCTGTGTTATGAAACCAGAGATCTGAAAGTTTGATTGATCAATGACAGGCACGAATTGGACTCTGTGCTTTGAGAAAAGCAACAGAACATGAAATAGCGTGTCTTCCAATCGCACAGGTAAGAACGGATCCCAAAGGAATGACTTTGCTAACTCTCCAACCTGCAAATTCAAGAGAAAAAAAAAAGAAAAACTCAGAAGTATACGAAGATGGATGAATCATTATTGACAGCAGTAATCGTAGATAACCTTGGTTTGGCAAATCTCAAGATTCTGTTCAAGCAAGTCAAATATTCCATCTTTTCCTGTCTTATGATCACGAACATCTCTAGTTTGATTCAGGACCCTTTCACTCTCCTTAAACAGAGAAAAATATTCAAGTTTTTGGATTCAAATAGATCAAGCATTCAAATGGTGTTTGGATTTTTACCTCGATCCACCATAGAACCATCCTAGCAATATCTATGAATCCTATATATCTATCTGTAAATCTTCCAATTTTAGTAGTATCAGGGTCAAGAACATCAGCAATTGGAGCTCCAAACACATTTTTCTCGTACAACAAAAGTATTGCATCCTTTACTGTACCCCCTGTTTTTAGTTCCACGACTGAACGGAGAATTGAAGATAAAACAGAGCATAAGCAAAAGAACCAGTAACCAGAATTGAAATGAACAAGATGGGTAAAACAAACCTGGAGAGTTCTTGATTCCAGGGATTGAACTGATGGGAATGTGGTCAAAGAACGTTTGTAGGGCAGTTCCAGGATCTAGTTCTTGACGCTCCTTGTCACCTGTTCCCATGAAGTGGGAGATGATAGTCTCCTTTTTCTCCTCCAAGCTGCCACCTTCCTGACCTTTCATGGCGTCCTCTAATTGCCTGAGATCGTTGCTCTTTGATTATTGCATTGGCTATTCAGGTTCAGATTCCTATCTGTGTGTGTTCACTTCTCTGTGTTTCTGCTTCGGTTTTTGTCTGTGCTCCTCTGTTTCTGCGTCGTGAATATAGGAGAACCAAGTGTCTTGTTTTATGTGGGGCCCACAAGGTGACGACGTGCCATTTGGAAGCTAAAAGACCGGGTTCGGTTTCCGGAGTCCTGGGACACGTAATATGTTGGAAAATCCTTAGTCTCGAGTTCGGTGCAGTTTGTTTCCGAAGAAGCGCCGTTCCTTTTGGATCGCATCGGATCGTTTTTTGAGGATGACATACCATTTGACCAGCTTCCTAATAAATTAGGTTTTTATTTTGGAAAAATAATACTTGTCAACTGGGGATTGATAAGTATGGTTCGGTTATAGCAATGGGCCGAGCCGGTCCGACCCAATAGCTTTTGTCTTAAACCTGGCCCTTTTCGAAGTTACCCGAATCTTGGCTGGACTTGACTCTACTTAATTTTTATTTTTAAATTAAAAATAAAATAATGTCATTTTTGGCATTTTCGTTATAGTTATCTACCTAGGTCTGACCTTGCCAAAGTTTCGATTTTTCAAAAAATCAAATCCAAAACTCGGTGAACGTAGCTTTGACCTATTGATTTCGATCAAGTCCAAGCCTAAATACCATCCCTTATATGAAGCCAATTAATCATATTTGATTTAACTGAATTTTAAATTTTTCTTAAGTTTAACATGATTGAGTAAATCTTTCTTTTTTTAAAAAACAAAGAAACCCGCAAATACTATTCTTTAGATATACATTGAGCAAATTTTTGGATTGACGCAATGACATATAAATCATTTCAATTGAGTACTCTGTACTATACAAATTCTGTAAGATAGGCTCGATTGAGAGAATATAGATAGAAAGATTCAAACACAAAACTTTTTAGTAACGTATAAGTTAATAATTTTTTTTAAAATTTTGAGAAATAGTTGCTTCCGAACTTGTGAAACTTCGATAGGACTCAAGCTCGAACCGAATGTCTCAAACTCATTCGAGCTTCAACCAGGGTAAAAATTTTGAAATGGGCCGGAGCTCATTGCTATCTCTAAATTAGGAATTGTTAATAATAGTAATACAAGCAAGTCATTGGAAGTTCCGATCCTGTTATTTCATAGGTGTACTGATACAGGAGTTGCCTAGTACTCTGCTACACATATGTACTCTACAAAGAAACCAAGTGGCCAGCTCTAGTTGAGTTTTTCCTTTATTTAGACCCTTTTGCAGGACTTGAACTACCATGAGAAGGCTCTATTTCTACAGGCAAATGGTCCTTACAATTTCATTTCTTGCTCAGGACCAAGACGAAGCCATGATCGTCCTGTCAAAAGCTCTTTAGGCATTCAGAAACTGCTTCAAAATATGCCCTTAACGTTCTTCTTAACTTCAGTTCTTGCAATTCCAGCTTATATAACTGTACCATCCTGTATTATCGCCTTCTCGAGTACGATGGTGATCCCAGACCGAATGTAGAACCCTTCTTGTGGCCTATTTGCTTCTTGAACCCCCTATAAAGAACAAACTTTCAGATGGGCACGAAAGTTTCTGCACAGGAACTTGATGCAGAGGTTGTAGTAGAGCATAATTGTACTAAGTCAAGTCACTTACATCTTTATTTATGATGGTCACATCTTTGCCTATTCTTGCATTCTTGTCAATTATGCACTTCCTGCAGTGAAAATTAGATTTTTTCTCTTCTCAGAACCCATCATTTTCATGACAGTCTAATTTGGCCAAATCACCATGTTCTGAAAACGAACGATGGAGTCACCCTTCCGGTTGGATGCCCGGAATGGATCTACGAAAATGGTGAAAAGCAAAAGGGAACAGAAAATGAATATGCAATATTGTAATTACCAGATTTTTGAGTTCCTTCCAACACCAATTGGGACCTTTCCCTCAGCCAGGAGAGATGCAATCTCAGGTTCAGTTTCATAGTAATCTGCTCCTAGCATCACAGTATCCTGAAAATGGCCAACAAGAGAGTTAACTCTTCAATTACCATGTATAAAAGTCTAAGCAATCATGGAAACTTTTGTTATTCACCTTTAGCTCAACACCGTAATCTAAACGTGAGCGTTCACCAACCACCGAGTGTTCAACTGAACATTCACGCAGGAAACAACCGTGGGAAATTATTGCGTCCACTATCTGCAGAAAGCAACTAAATCATATCAAGGAACCTGATAAAACTATGAGTACAAGCACAAAGTATTATAGCATACCCTGCACTTGTCAATTTTGGTTGGTGGTAAGAAACGAGGAGACGTGTAAACGGGTGTCTTTGGATCATAGAACTCAAACATCGGAGACTGCACGGAAGATTCAGTAAATCCCAGTGATGCAAAGTTAAGTCATTTACAAGGAGGATAGCAATGATCATCCGAAAATGCTAAAACCAACCTCTTCAGTGAGGGCCAAGTTAGCATCATAAAATGTCTTGATTGTTCCTATATCCTCCCAGTAGTCTCTAAAACCATATGCCTGCCAAAGAAGAGAAAACGTAATTCAGTCCTTGATAACCAGTAGTAAACTGAATCTTAATGGACAAATAGCTCGTTGATTCAATGCAACAGAGTCATGCCATTCATCCTATACACCTCATCTAGAAATAAAAGAACAAAAGCAATGAAGTTCCCTTACTTGTACATTATGTTCCATAACAGCCAAAGGAATGATTTCAGAAGCAAAGTCATTTGCTGTAGGATGTCTCCACCTTAGAAGCTTCAATAAAAAATCTGTCTTAAATGCATAAACTCCCATTGATGCAATATAGGGGGATCTCGCGGCATCATGTTGTGACAATCCGAAACGAGTGGTATCTACTCGCTGCAGAGATATCCATAAAGCAAAAAGTAGTTAAACTACATCCAGTTATCAGATTATTACTCCCTGATAAAAATTCACTCTAAAATGTATGGTAATTTGGTCATTGAAATTATCTAGTTGCTCATCTTTGACAATATATCTTTGCTATGCTCACCATTGCTCTCAGTTCAGCACCCTTTGGTTTTTCATCAAAGTGGACAATCTGCCCTCTGCTGTCTATCTTAACTAATCCATAATCCGATGCACGGCTGAAAAAAATTCACAAACTTCGGATTTATTTCCAGATAAGTAAGTTGGAAAGCAAGAAAAATGAAAATATACAAAATGAACCGGACATATCAGTAGCACACAAACCTCTCGTCTACTGCCACACATGAAATTGTGATATCGGCATTACTGTCTACATGATGCTGTTAATAATAGCAGACAAGTAAGTTAGATCCAAATTACAGTCATATGTGTCATTATACAATTTCATTCAATTAACAAGTATCAGAATTGCTTGCCTGTACAAAGTCCATATAATCCATTCGGTAAAGATGGTCTCCACACAGTATCAGCATATTTTCAACATTACATTTCTTTGCATCCTACAAGATTCAGCATAATCTGTCAGCCCAACTGAATTCGAAGCGGAAAATTTCAGGAGCTACTGAATTTTTTTTTTTAGCTTTCTTGTCTCCCCCAGAAATGACAAACAAAATCAATAGAAGTTTACATATACACCTCAAAAAGCCATGTAAATTGCCTCACAGCGTCTGCTGTCCCCTGGAACCATTTCATTCCTGCTTCCCCAGGTGTTTGAGTTGCCGCAAGAACCTGAATCAGTTGAGTTTGCAATTAGTTACCATGAGATCGATGAAGCATTCATTGCTTTGCTATCAGTTAAAACACAGTCCATCAGAAAGTTTGCTTTAAAAATATCATTAACACTTGAAAAGCTGTACTATTGCTGAATCTCCTTTTGTGGATGGAAGCACAAAACGAATAAACTGCAATTTTGTGATCCGATCTCAAAAGCTAACTTCTTCCGTGTAGTTTGATGGTGAAACCAGTATTGCATCCAACTGTAACAGTGTGATATAAAATTACAATTAGAAGCATAACATACCTCCACAAACCCATCCCCAAAGTTGATACCATTTCCAAAGTAGGTACGTGCAACGTGCCGATTAAGGGAGGCAGAGTTGAATTGTGTCAGCACAAAAATCTTGTTAATACCACTGTTTATACTGTTGCTCATTGGAATGTCTATAAGTCTATAGCATCCACCAACTGGCACCTGCAAATTACCGTGAATCCACAATTAGACCTCAAATCGTCAAACGGAAGAATATAATCAAATCAAAACTAAGAGTTGGACTGGTTCACTGATTTTAATGGAACAGTCCATCCACACTGACAATTTTACGACTCTTAAGTATCGTTTCTCTCTTAATCTCGTGTACACGATGATATAATAAACCATAAAGACACCTCTTTTCCAAATAGTACAACAAAATTACTTTACTGGGAACATAAACCAACTCTTTTAGATGACTAATTACTTACAGCTGGTGTCGCAGCCCTTGCGGTGAGAGGAAAGAGTTGAGTCCCTGCACCGCCTCCCAATATGATCGATGCAACATTTTTGGGGTCTACTCTTCTTCTCTCAATTCGTGGAGCTTGAATGGTCTGATCCAACAGTATCGATCAAAACTTGATTAAAGAGAAAACTACAGAAAATGATTAATAAATCAAACGTACCATGGCCTCCATAGCATTGTTTGAAGTTAAAACAGCTTGAGCAACACCAGGTTTTACGCAATTGACCCTCTTCTCAGCTCTCAACCCTTTTGCCAACTGATTGATCCAAGTTTTGTTGTTTAAACTCCCTCGGATTTTCTCACCCCAGAACTCTTTATCTCCATTGCTGAATCCATTTTTGCTAGCTTTCGCCAGATGGGTACTGGCATTCAATACCACACAGCAGGAATCCATTGGTAGACTTCCAAACTCGATGATGGGAGCAAATTTCAAGTGTTTGCTCAAGGAAACTCACCGGACACCGCCAATCCCTATAAAGCAGAGTTTGGAAGTTAACTACACACGTACCGTACAGATCACATAAAGATACGCGCGAAGAAAATGGAACGACAGTTGTGTCACATGCTCAAACTGATTAAAAAAAGCAATCGAACAATCAAATCTAAGCCAACCCAAAGTGTTATTTTAAGATTTCATGTGCTACCCAGATTAAAGGAGAATCTAAAACACCGAGCAGATCCTTAAAAAAACCAACTTTTTCATCAAAACATAAAACTTTACGCTCAAATGTCAGATTTTCTAACCCTTTTGTGGCAGTTTGATCAAGCGATCAAAAGGGAAGAGTTTAGATGCTTGAAAATGGGAGTGGAAACTAAGAGCGGAAGCGTGGAACGATCAAGGTCTGTGATTACGGTTTTATTGGCTCGTGACCCCTCACGAGAAAGCCTCCATTTTTATGGTCTATGTATAGCCTCCAATTTTATGGTCTATATATAAGTTTATACCTGATATGATCGCTCTCTTCTTCTTCTTCTCTCTAGCCGCTATGCCTCTTGTGTGTTCCAAAGTCTAGTGCTTTGCTTTGGTATAGTTACCACCTTCATGGCATGGTTCTTGCATTTCCAAGTAATTATAAGCCAAACCAACACCTGTCAATGTCAGAGAGAAAAAAAATTATATTTTTTTCAATAATGTGTTGATGGTGCAACAGAAAGTAAAATATTCAGGTGGGATTACTTAATTTAGAGCAATTCTGAATCTATCATTAGAAAGTTGACAAGCTTTGTGTTGGACAATTCGTATTGCAAGTTGCATGTTAGTGTAATTGTACTGTAAATCATTGAAAGAATGATCACGAAACTACAAGTTGGTCAATTAAATTGAAATTAAGTTTGAATTTAACAAATAATTTGAATGACTCCAAATCAAAATATCATTAATTAAAAAACTTAAACAATTCGAGTGACTTAATCATCAAAACTTTAAACCGACTCATGTTTTAATTCTATTTACTGTAATAACTCTTATTATTAAAAATAACTTATTTATTAATTAATTAGCTGACTTTTGTAAATTAACCAATTTTTATAAATCAAAATAAACTGATTAATTTTCATTTAACTGTCTTAATTTTTAATTAAACTTCATCTTCTTCGATAGATTTAAACCAATGTTTTAAAAATCGAGTTAGTTCACTGTGAAAACTTTGAATCGACCAATTTTTTCAGTTCAATTTTTAACTTTTCAGTTTAATTTAGTTTAATAATTTTTTTAAATTAATTAGTTTTTATAAATTAAAATAAACCGATTAATTTTCATTTAACAATCTTCTTTTTCAATTAAACTTTAAATTTTTTTATTGATGATGATAGCGTTCTTCTATCATCGTCGTCGTCGTCGTCATCACCCAGTCCGAAATCCTGCAATAGAACGGGGTCTGGGGAAGTTTGATAGTACGCAGTCTTATCTCTATATAATAGAGAGGCTGTTTCTGATTGACCTACATGCAGATGTGACAATAAAATAATGATGCAGATTAAAGAGTAAATAAATAAAACTAACATGTTAAAAGATTATGTAACTAAAATTAAAATAAATACACAAATAAACAGAAACTATAGTAACGTTAATAAAGACAAATAGTAAAGCAATATACAAATAGATGAACATTTTAAATCTTAAACTTCTTGTCTTATCGGTTTCACTTCTATATTTTTAAAACATTGATAAAAATAGTCTTCTTCTTTAATCCTATTTGAAATTTTTCATTTTTGTTCAATTTTTATTATGTATTAGTTTTATGATGCTCTAAAACTTCTTGAATTTTTAAACTTTAAACTTTTTCTCTTATCGATTTGATTTTTAAAAAATTGAATTTATTTTCATCTTTATATAAAGTTATATGTAAGATTTTTCTATTAACTTTAATTTAAATATGACAAAACAGAATATAACTTTAGCAAATAATAATTTTAGAGTAGATATGATAATTCGTCAGTCGAAATTTGAATTAATAATTTAAATTTAAACATCACTTAACCTTTATCAAAAATTAAAAACTCAATTAATAAATTAGTAATTTAGAATTAAATAATAAATTCAATTTAAGTTATCAATAAATAATTATAAGTATATAACATTTATTTAGTGTTAAAAAGTAGACATTTAGCA
>JAOQML010000196.1:38022082-38046791 GCA_027568935.1 Erythroxylum urbanii
AATTATTATAAAGTTATAATTACTTAAATAAACATAAAATGAAAATATTGAAATATTGTTTAAATAACAAAATAAAGAATGAAAAAATGAAAAAAATGAAAAAAAAAGAAAAAAAGAAGAGAGAAAAATGTAAAAAAAAGGAATAGTGATAGAGGGATGGTACACTGTAGCATTCCTCCAAAATGGAGGAGAAAATGCCGTTGGGTTGGAGTGCATTTCTCCTCCAAAATGGTGTTTCTCCTCCATTTTGGAGGTGGATTGGAGATGGCCTTACTAATCCTACCCCAAGAGAGCTCAAGTACAATATTTTGCATATGTATGATTGCATGTATAAAGTTGCTGCTTGTGCAAAAGGATACGGTCTCTGCCCCACTCCCTGAAATGCAGGATCCAAAACTTTGGTAGAGCTAGACATAATCTGAAATGCTCCTCGAGACTCCTAACGGAAAAATACCAACAATTTGTAATCTCAAGTTATCTGCTACCTAGAAATCACGCAAAAACTCAGTGCAAGAGGTAGAACTATGATTTTGAGCAGTAGCATATAAGGTAATGCTTCTACAACATGCAGCAAACACAATTAGGATAATTTCATAACCATCAAACATCAAGTTCAAGAATTTGAATTGCTCAAAGCAGAGAATTACTCCTTTATGCCACGATCAAAGAGAAATACTTTTCCAGCAAGGTAGACAAGCAAAACCATAGAATCCAGTAATAGAATGAAGTTGACAAAAGTTGTACGCCTAACCCATATAAGCTAGTTTGTACCTAAAGTTTACTTGAGATGAGTAGGAGACTCAAGTACAACTTGGTACTTCCAGTGTATCCTCCAATGAAATATACAACAACTTATCTATTAACTAACAGAAAGCTATCAAGAAACAAGATTGTCTCAACTATTCAAAGGAAGTTATTGACTCCAAGACGAAATACAATGAGAAAATATGGAACGTACGCCATATACATTTGTTTGCAACAGGCCTATTGATACAAAGTAGATGTGTATAAAATTTCAAATTTTCTGCTCCAAATGTATCTAAATTTTCTTTCCATAATTCTACAAAAGCGCTCACACCAATGCAGTCTAGGCAATGAATTATCCTGCATCTTCCATGGCAGTATCGTAGGGTGGCAAGATATAACCGGTACTACCTAAAAGTGCAGTAATTATTGAACTAATTTGAACAACTCATTTGTGGATCAAAAAGGCTATTTAGTACCTGCTACCTTCTACCTATACTGAGCGTGACCTTCACATAGTTTGCATCAGTTCTATGCAGATTTAGACAAAGTATGATATGCAGAAAACATCAGTATTAAGGCTACAAAGACTAAGTGACAATTTGCCAAGAATCAAGTGGGAATAAAATAGAGCCTTAAATGTTTGTTTGACAAGGAATAAAGTGGCTTCAAATATGATATCAGATAATAGAAAGGCCTTTCCATTATCAGAAACTACTCATGTGTTAGTGGCTGAGGGGAGAAGCCTTATAAAGAAACAAGAACTGGAATGAAGTTATCATCCATTTGTCTATCCCATTCTTGATAACCAAAATGGAAACAAGATCTTCATCACCTCTCTAATTACAATCCTAGACCGCTCAGACCTTAACCTGCATTTAATACTTGAGTGGGAAATTTTTCAGGAAACAACTATGTAATGCCCCAATATCTGTACAAATAATATCAATCAAAGAAACTCTATTCCTTATGGAAAAACCTTAAACATGATAACACTGAAATGAATTTGGTGTTAGAGGATGTTGAATGAGAACACAGACAACAGAAGCAGACCAAATATCTGCCATGGTCAATTTCTCCAGCTGCGCGCACTAAAATCCAAATACTAAGCATTTCCCTATCATGTAAAACGGTAATCACCTTATATTTGATTACTTTTCTCTAAAGACGCCATAGAGATATGTTTAACTAGCATGAAATCTCAACGTTATCAGAATGAAAGCAATCACTAGCTTGGCTCAAGACCTTGGGTCTTTAAACCAAAGTTATGAAAGGAACTACAAATAACGAATCAAAAGCCAGCAAGTTGATTCATAACTTTCAAGTAATAGCTGCAAAGAAGGAAAATCCGATGGGCATGATCACGTGCTAGAATCTTTGAAAGTAAAAAATGGAGAAAAAAAAGTGGATTTCATTTGAAGAATCAGCTCATTAAGATCTCAGGTCAATTTCGAATTGGACTCGTGCATAACAAACACATCACAAGAGAAACGATCAAACAAAATTAATAGACAACAAACAAACAAACAAATAAGAAAAGCAACCAAGCAACCAACAAAGGAGAAAATCTCAACGTCAGATCAGAAAGCTTAGATCAGGAAAACAAAGCAACAAGAGGACAAGATCACAGATAGCCATGTCATTAAACAAAAGGAGGGAGACCAAAAGGAAAGAGATCTAACAGAATTATCATGATCAGAGCACCAAACTGGGCATCATAGACCAATGACAAGGACCACAAAAACAATTCATATATACCAGGAAAGTTTTTCCGCTTAGGATGATGACGAGGATGATGTGCCTTTGTACAGAGAGAGAAGATTAGAAATAGAAAAAGGAAAGAATGAGGATGAAGCAAATAATATGAAAAGGAATGATATATATATATACACGCACACACAGTTGATAAAGGAAAAAGTGAATTATTTGGTGTGTGTGTCATGGGCTATCCGACTCTCCTACCTTTTTTTCTTTTTTCTTCTTTTATGCTTAGAGAATGATATGATGACATATGTGGTTGTTTAACTGTAATGTTAAGGAAAAGAAGTGGAAGAAATGGAACACATCCCATCCGATTCCGAGGCCACCCCCACCGCCCATGTTTTTCCATCTTTTGTTTCCCAGCGAGGCCATTGCACTGGCACTGGAGCTTTACTTTTCCAATACATTTTCTTAATAATATCCTTGTCTCGTAACTTCATAAATAGTATCATGGTCCGCCCAAAGTCTTGAAGCCTTAGATATATTGGATGGAGAGTCTGGATTACTTAAGATGTCATGACGAGTCTTGTGTCGTTTAGTGAGCTTATAAACCTTAGATATACAGCTACTCATCAAGCCCTTCATATTTGCTGACCGTGTCCAAATTCTCACCTGTATCTTGTAAATTAACCACACTTTAAATCTTTCGTTTTCTTATCCAATCATAACGGATCTATATTCTTTTTCTTTGGGTTCAATAGTCTATAAAATATAATCAATACTTCTTACCTTATAAAATTATTAAATTATAAAATATATCAAACATTAATACAAACTCTAATCTCATAAAAAGATATAATTATAACAATCATCAAGTCATTCATTTTTTAATTGATTCATGACCAAAAAAAAAAACTACTGAATGACAAACCCAAATAAATGCTTCGGCACGTGTGTCAGGTATCAGTATGTCCTACGTCAATAACTGCAAACTTCCTTGATCTGCTCAATAGAATACAACAGGCGGATAAGTATCTCTGTACACAGAAATATTTTCAGAAGCACACAAAGGCTAAAACTCACCTGAAATCTCCCTGGAATCGCAAGCAGCAAAATTAGTCATAAAAGGAATTCACATGTTTCATTCCTTTCAACAAAATGTTCGTGGGACTACCTCCAAAATTTCAGCAGCCTTTGCAGCTAACTGCTGCTGCTCATAAGTACTCGGATTCCCATGCCACAGGAAAATGGATGAGCCAGATGGCAGAAGAAAACACTCTGTAGAGTTTAATGATGTTGCCACCTAAAAAATAATAACTATAGTGGACATCTAACAGATAGTTGCCTTCTGTTGGTTATTAGTCAATTAAAACAACTGCATGGGAGGCAGCAGGAGAAAAAGATTAAGAATTTCAACAATCATGGAGATGTCTTGGAAGTATTTATTCAGGAAATTCTGAATGTGACATGATTACTAAGAACCAAAAGATGAATTCCAACAGTTGGGTTTTAGTTAATCCAACTCTTAAGCACAATAAAACTGTAATTCAGTTAGCTCACAAACTCTAACATTATTAAGGATTTCCGAGGAAGAAACCATGTAACGTTTTATTTTACAATGTCTATTAATCTTATTAATTGACTTGCTTCACTATATTTATGTTTTGAATAACCACGTTAACCTACGTGAAAAATGACGTGCAACTAATTTTTCATTAACATGCTCAAACTGGTGCTATTTTCGGCTTCCATTGATTAATGACAAGTGTCCTTCAACCCCTTTCCAGACTGATTTTTTGCTCTGATATATAGTTGGTTTCGCTTGATATTACCACCTATCAGCAGGGGAGTAGTACTAAAATTGGTAGTGATGTGAGCAAGGTTGCACATGACGAATATAACGACAAACACCGAAATCAACGCGACACTAATCGAAACTTGATGTTGCCTCCTAACCCCACAAGTCGGACTGGGCTTAAAAGATTCAAGGCCGCCTTAAATTCATTTGTGACTCGCGTGGTTGATGATGGACTCCGGAAGAATCCAGATTCTCGCTCGCAACTTCAGTTTATCAATTTGAGCCAAGTTTTAGGCCCAAGCAATCCTTGACAGGTGCGCACGCTAGGTGCAGGCCCAGGCGCACACTCCAGTGCCCAACAGGCTAGACGCCAGCCGTGCCAAACCAGACATAGCGCCTGGACTCTTTTGCTTTGGGTTGTTTCATGCTATTTTTAAGACGATTCAGATAGTATTATTTTACTGTTTAGGCTCAAGATATTAGCCCAATTTTTAGTTATTTTGGCAACTATAAATAGTTGCCTTGACATTAATTTTAGGGTTACACTTTGATAATTTAGGAGTATTGTCAGGAGTTTTCTTCATGTTCTTGTTGTTCCACGAACCCTAACTCTACTTATCAATTAATCTCAATTGTGGCATATTGTTTTGGTTCAATTTTCTTGGTTTATTGCTTGGTCTAGGTTGCTGGGACAATCACGATCCTTGAGGTCTAGAAAAGGATCGAAAACCTTGCATATCTAGTTTGTTTTAAAGGTTACCGGATTATATCAAGATTAATCTTCGTCCGTGCGAGCATCATCTTTGGTATCAGAGCATTGGTGTGGAGGCAAATTCTTATTCAACTCCATCGGAATTCAAGAAATTGCTGCCCATCACTATTCAATTATTATCGGTTCATCAATTCAGGTATGAATTAACTTTCAGCCTAGGGTTTTCAATTATTCTTCTTGTTTATTTTGTTGAAACTTTCGGTCTACCTTGAGAAAAAAAAAGAAGTCCAAAAAAATCCAAAAAATGAAAAAATGAAAAAATTGCAGAACTGAAAGTGTTACTGTACGCTATTTTGGAAAGTCTTACGTGAGGGATTGGCAATTGAATTAGATGAAATTTTAGACCTATCTTGCGTGACATTACTTTGAAAAGAGTTTCAAAACTTGGCACCATCATTGGATTTCTTGATTAGAAGGAGTTAGGTCTTCCGAAGCACAACTTGAACGTTAAGGATTCTAGAGAAAAAAGGCAAGAGGGTGAGATCATTAGAGCAGCCAAGACAAGCGAGGAGAGTATTCTCAATTCGAGTGAAACACGTGAGGGAGTGTTTTGTGAGGTTATTTTGCTATTGATTTTTTCTTTGCAGGAATAATTTTCATTGGAGGTATGTCTAACGATAGTGTGAGAGGCTAACAATTGGGCGAGGCGCAAGCCTTCACCTTAGAGGTGATCCAGCAGTTGACTGAAAGCCTAAACACTGCTCTTGCTGGAATTAGAGGTGAAATGGAGAGGCAAGCCTGAGATATTGCAGACTTGAGGCGTAGCACATGCGAGGAGCCATGAATGTGACGCACCGGTCCTAGAAACCAGCATGCTCCGATTGTGTTAGAAGACTATGGATCTAATGATGAGGGGGATTATGAGAGACCACGAGGACGAGTTCAACAAGCTAATTTTAGGGATAGACGAGACAGTGACATTAGGTCTATTAAGATGCAAATTCTACCATTCAAAGGAAAGAATGATCCGGAGCTCTACCTTGAATGGGAACGAAAGGTGGTTATGATTTTTTAATGTCGCAACTTTTCTGAGGAAAAGAAGGTAAAACTCGCAGCAGTTGAATTTTTTGATCATGCACTAATTTGGTGGGATGAATTGGTGATTTCTAGGAGAAGAAATAGGGAGGAACCCGTGAATACTTGGGCTGAAATGAAATCGATCATGAAGAAGCAGTATGTTCCATCTTATTACTATCGAGAGATGCATCAAAGGTTCTAACACCTAACATAAGGGAATCGGACTGTGGAGGAGTATCATAAGGAGATGAGATCACAATGATAAGGGCTAATTATGAGGAGGACCCCGAGGCCACAATGGCTCGATTTTTGAGTGGTTTGATCCGAGAAATAGCTAATGTGGTTAATTTGCACAACTACACCGACCTCGAAGAGATGCTGAACATGGCAATGAAGGTTAAGAGGCAACTGAAGCCTGGTGGGACAGCGAAGAGTGGGATGAGTTCTACTTCAAATTGGCCATGAAAATAGGAGAATTCGAAAGGGAGGGATTGGAAGCCAAGAGGCCAAACCAAACTCTGCCAGAAACTAAAGGTACATCTAATACCCCTAACACTCAAGCTTTTTCTAGCAGACATTCTTCAATAAAATGCTTTCGATGCTTTGGAACTGGGCATATTGCCTCCTAATGTCCGAATAAGAAGGCCATGGTTTTAAGGTATGATGGGTTGATTTAATCCGAGGATGACATTTTGGAGGGAGAGGAAGATGAAACTTGTATGGAACGGGCTATTGAAGGCGAAACTCTCCTGGTTAGGAGGGTGTTTAGTGTTCGACATAGGATTGAAATGTTAGACCAACTAGAGAACTTATTTCATACGCGATGTTTGGTTGGTGGTAAAGTTTGTAGCTTGATTATTGATGGAGGAAGTTGCACCAATGTTGCTAGTTTAGATATGGTTAGAAAATTGGGATTAATGGTTCTAAAGCATCCGGAACCATATCACTTACAGTGGTTCAATAACAGTGGGGAAGTTAGCGTGACCAAACAAGTGCTACTATCTTTCTCCATTGGACGGTACGAGGATGAGGTTCTTTGTAATGTAGTACCAATGCAAGCTGGTCACATTCTACTTAGAAGACCGTGGCAATTTGATCATCGAGCTAACCATAACGGATACACCAACAAGTACTCGTTCAAGTTCAAAGGATAAAATTTCATTCTTGAACTAATGACTCCACAAGAAATTTACTTGGACCAAATTCAAGCCTTGAAAGGAAGATTGGGTTCGGGTAGTGAGGATAAAAAAAAAGAGGACAAGAAGCCAAAAAGAAAAGAGATAATGGCTCATCGGAGAGAGAAAGCACAAGTGAGGAAAAGAATGAGAGATGTGTTGGAGAGAAAAGTGTAAGGAGGGAAAACAAGAGAGAACTGAGAGAAAAGAAGGTGAGCTTGTATGCGGGTGAAAAGGACTTAAGGAGAGCATATAGAGCGAAGAGAGCATTGATTGTGATTAGACATAGGGATTGTTTTCTTTCGGATACTAACCCTATTGACGAATCTTTGCCAAGTGTTTTCAACTCTCTTTTGCAGGAATACGAGGATGTTTTCCCAGAGGAGATGCCGAAGGGGCTAACTCCATTGCGAGGTATAGAGCATCAAATCGACTTTGTCCCAGGAGCACAAATTCCAAATAGGTCAGCCTATAGGAATAATCCAAAGGAAACGAAGGAGCTTCAATGACAAGTAGATGAATTGCTTGCAAAGGGGCACGTACGTGAAAGTCTTAGTCCTTATGCTGTTCCGGTCCTTCTAGTGCCGAAGAAGGATGGATCTTGGCGTATGTGTGTATACTGTCGAGCTGTTAATAAGATCACGATAAAGTATCGACATCCTATTCCTCGACTTGATGATATGTTGGATGAGTTACATAGTGCATATATTTTTACAAAAATTGATATGAAAAGTGGTTATCATCAAATTCGCATGAAATATGAGGATGAATGGAAAACTACATTTAAAACTAAATATGGTTTGTATGAGTGGTAGTTATGCCATTTGGTTTATCTAATGCACCGAGTACCTTCATGAGATTAATGAACCATGTCTTGCGTGATTACTTGGGTAAATTTGTTGTTGTGTACTTTGATGATATAATTGTGTATAGCATTACTTTGAATGATCATGTGAAGCATATGCATTGTGTGCTTGATACTTTGAGATGTGAGAAGTTGTTTTCAAACCTTAAGAAGTGTACTTTTGCATTGATAAATTGATATTCTTAGGGTTTGTTGTGAGCTTAAAGGGGATTAAAGCAGATGAGGAGAAGCTGAAGGCCATTCGAGATTGGCCAACACCATATTTACTTTCCTAAGAACACCTTCATTTATATAATACTCATAAATTTCCCGATTAGTTACATTAATATCATCAATCCATTCTTATGTTATAACCTCAATTATCAACCGAAACATATCAAACTCTTTAACCAATTAATCAAGCAACAATCTAGGTTCATTCCAAGCCTTAATCAAGTTCAAATACACCAATTTAGAGTGATTTTTTCTCAGTTGGTTCAACATGTACACAAAATAGAAATTATCAATCCAGAACTAGGCTCACAAGTGTAGGGAACCTTGCCATGATTGTGACAGAAGGCAAGTAAACAAGTCATGATAGTGCACTCAGGGCCACGATTGTGCACAATCTTTCTTCCTCAATTCTTCCCGAATTTCACATACTTAGAGACATCACTAATACTCAAATTTTTCTAGAATTCATGTCCTATAAAGCTACTTCATTTCATGCTAGTCTAGCTTTCATATTAGTTGCATTAAATCCCACAAAAATGTACTCATTTGCTTCATTACCATTCACTTTATACCATCATACATACAGTCCTAACTTTTTTCCAGATTTGAAAACACTTCATTAACACCTATCTTTAGCATAAATTCGTCATCAATTATACTTCAAATCCCAACTCAAATCATCTATAAAACAACTCATAAACTATTATTGATCATTTACACAAAAATAGGACATGTATGTATCTCTTCATTCGTCAACTTTCCAACACAGATTCAACACTATTAACACCTTCAATCTATCTCTAAAACTATCATCATATACGTTTCATTTAATCAAGCCATGAAGAACAAAATCTTACTTACTTGTTTAACTTCAAAGCATCTTCAAATCTCTAAGTAAACCTAGCTCTCGAAGCATTACATGATCATCAATCTTCCAAAGTAAAATAGGCTAGGTTTTTGGTAAAAAGATGAAGATAACCAAAATCTTCGAGTGGTTAAGTAAAGGATGATAGCAAACTCAACATTTTGTGGATTGGACGGTGAGTGTTGTAAATGGAGAAGAAAGAAGAAGATGAGAGAATGAAGCAAAAAGTAACAAATGAAAGACAAATGAAGATGGTCTTTAAAAGGTGAGTGTCGTAAGTGGTGAGTGGCAAGTGTTGTGACACTTGTCACTTGCAACATGTCATTTTCTTGTGGTTCCACTTGTCTCTTAATAACTAGTCCATTTGTCTCTCAATTTTGATGCCATTTGTAACCCATTTTTCTATGCCACTTGTCAATAAATCCTAATGCCACGTGTCACTCATTTTTATTGTCATGTGTCGCTTATTTCTATTGTCATTTATCAATCTGTCTTGCCACTTAGCATTTTTCTAGTCTAAAAATACACATAAATTCATAAATCTCCTAATTTTAACTAATAATTGAAAACCATTAGACAAAATTCAAGACTTATTAATTCATAATTCACATCACAATCATTTTAAATTGTTCATACCCTGGAATATGTTAATTGAGTGGATATATAGTCTTTGAAACGAGTACAAGATCAAAATTCATATGTGTATGCTAATGATATACATGTGAATGCAGTGCACTTCATAATTTCTCAATATTATTTATAATGTACAGTGATCTAGGATTCTATATCCTAACCCTTAGTATAGGAAAAATGGGATATTACAACTCACCAGATAAAGGAGGCCAAAAAGCTACCAAAAGGTTAGTCAATTATATTTGAGCCCTTTAAAGCTTGTAACAACAAAAAATACTTTAGCTCAAGGAGGAGATAAAAATAACAAATTTTACCATAGCATCATCTAATACAAAAGAAATAGGAATAAGGTTACTATATTGTATGATCAATTATGGAACACCACCATAATGTAGGAGGATATTAAAAAGCTTCTATTCATATATTTTAAAGACATCTTTGATGAATCCACTAATAGAACTACCAATTTTTAGAACGTCAGACAGTTCATCCAAACTTCGATTTGTTAAACTCTAGTTACATACCTTGAGAGGCCTTTTACCAAATCTGACTTTGAGGAAGTTATATTCAATATGGACCCAAACAACCCAAACCTAGATGGTGACAATGCTCTATTATTTCCAAAAAAAAACTTGGAATGAGGTTTAGAATATGGTCACAAAAGCTATCTTAGAATTATTATTAAATAGAAGAATGTTAAAGGAGGTGAACAAAACTTACATCTAGCTAGTTTCTAAGATTGCTAACCTAACTACATTGTATGAATTTAAGCTAACCTCTTATTGTAATGTAGTTTACAAATTTATCTTAAATATGCTTACAAAAGATTAGAAGCAGCCCTAAAAGATATAATAAACCTAAGTCAAATTTTATTTATCAAAACAAGAAGCATTAGAGATATCATACTAGTCATCCAATACCTGTTTAAAAACTATTACTGTAAGCATTAGAGATAACCTATAAGAAATTCATTAGAAGTTATGCTTTAAAATTTGATTTTTTTCCTTTTGATTATATAGAGTGGGAATTTGTATTGAATTGCCTTGAAGTGTTAGGTGTTCCTAAGTTTTTTATAGAGCATAACCATCAATGTGTTACTCCTACTTCATTTGGCATTATTATAAATGGAGAACCAACTAAGATATTCAATGAAGCCAAAGGTTTGAGGCAAGGGAACCTCCTATCCCCTACCTTTTTTTCCCTTATACATAGTGGTCTTAACCAATATACTCTCTTACAATATTAAGCAAAGTTATGATTTCATATATCATAGTAAATGCAAGGAGGCCAAACTTTTTAGTCATGCTTTTGTTAATGATTTATAGCTAGTAAATGGGGTTCATAAGCATTCAATGAAAATCCTGTTGAATTCCCTACAAGAATTTAAGAAAATGTATGGCCTAAGCATTAACTACTCTAAGAGCAAACTTTATGTTTCTATAGGCTCGATCACTTTAGTTAAGGAATTGTCAAGAATATCAGGATGCCAAATTCAATAAGTCCTTTTTAAGTACTTGTGCATACCAATTAATACAAGGAGAGTAACATACAAAGATCACCACTCTTTGATGCAATTAGCAAAAGCATTACCAATTGGTAGAATAAACTCTTATTTTGATTGCAAATTATGAGTTCAATACTTAATAATATGCAAATCATGCTTCCTGCAAAATTAGTAAAAGCTATCGAGAAGATTATATAAAAAAATCATATAATCTAGAGATAAAAAAAAAAGGAACACTGAGGTGAAATAGTCAGAAATTTATGTTTTAAAGCAAAAAAGAGGCTTAAGAGTTGTTAAAATATACGTAATGAACAAAATGCTCATCATTAAAAGAATATAAAAGTTGTTTAATGACAAGAGTCAATACGAGTGAGATGGATGTACTCTCATCATTTAGAAGCTACTAGTTTATAGGCTTTGAAAGAAAAGTCAAATCATTCATAGACCTTAACCAGGTGTTAAAGCTAAGAGAATCTATAAGGCTATATTTAAAAGAAATAATAAGCAATGTCCATTACACCTAGTTTTGGTTTGATAATTAAAGTAGATTGGAAAATTTGCACAGGATCCTTAAGGGTCAAACTTTTAAATACATAATGAATATGCTATATTGGAGGAAATTATACATGGTGAACAATAGCAAGATAATTCGAGAGGATTCTTAATTGTCAAAGACAACCTCCCAAGCTAGATGCCAAATGTTGCCAGATCATATCACATTATATGACTTATGTATAAATAAAGAAAGTTCACAAATAAATCATGCATATATTTGCTCAAAGAACATTAACAGAAAGTGAAATAAAAAAACTAGTATGATCAAAATCAAATACACCAAAAACATCATTCATCTTGTGATTAGTTGCAAAACGAGGCTAAAAACTAATGATAAAATCAAGATTAGCCTATGTTTGAGGTGTGAGTTACGTAAGATGGTGGATGGAAATATTTCACATCTCTTTTTTTAGTATCAATACTTTGCAAAAATGTGGAAACATTTATAAGCAAGATGTTGTTCAAGGTGTGTAATAACAAGTTAGGACAACCTAATAAAATAGGCAAGCAAACTAATTTATAACCGAAAAGGGAACTTCGAAATTTTCAAAATAGATTTTAAGTACTCCATCTATGTAGTTTGAAGGGAGAATGCTTGAAAGCATACGGAAACATTAACAAACATTACTGTTGTTATCAATAATAGTCTAAATTGGTTAAAGAAAACCCTGCTCTATAACAAAACATGAGGAAATGCAAGCATAGAGATGAAATTGAGATGAAACCTACTAGAATAAACTTATTTCTTCCCTGCTCTTTTAAGCTCTCCACTAATAGTTGATATAGTTTGAAGATTATACTTTTGCTAACTTATGCAAACAATTTTCAACTGGGAACAAAGCTTTTGTTAAGCTTGTAATCTAGGCCTAAAGACCTTTCTTTGTACCCTTGCTTCTTATGAGCTTTAACATAATCTTCACCTTTAATTTTAAAAAAAATCATATGCTAAAATGAGATTCATGCCTAATACATAAAGAAGATTGATTCCTAACGTATAAAAGTTCATAATCCAAGATGATGAATTCTTTTTCATCATCTCGATACTCATGTACCTTCTTTTGCATTGTTTTCATATTCATGCAATTTAAAATCAAACTGGTTTGTTCAAATTCTTTACAATAGTTCAGTGGATCTATCACCAAAAGGATTCTTTTTAATCTCATGTATAAAAGTTTGTAGAATTCATGTAAATATCATGTAAATAGAAGAAAAGTTGCATAATCATTCATGTATTTACCATAGGTAATATCTTTTATAATGAATCCATTTAAAGAACATAAAAATTGATAAGCAAAACAATTATAGAAAAAACAAAGGGTACTTCCTTTTTATACGGTAAAAATAATGTCATTTAAATAATTAAAAAATTTTAACACTAATGTTTCATCAATAAAATAATGAGATGGGTTAAAAAAATCAACCAATCAAGTTAAACATGCTTGAAAATGAAAAGCTAGATGTAAAAGAAGTAGCGAGTAAGTATAAAAATACAAAATCGAGAATAAAAATGATATCTTAATAAAATAAAAATTGAATTTATTGATAGATTGATCATTTAAGAAAAGAGCAAGAAGAAAAACTTCCTAATTTTGGCATGTATAACTTTAATTGATGGTGGCATTAAGAAGTATTTTAGTTTATTAGTTTAATATATATAATTTTAATATACTATTAAATCAGTTACTTGTTAATTAATTTGATTTTGAAAATTTAAAAACCTCCTAAAGGTTTTCATATATTAAATTATATGAAATAGTAATAAATGAAGACATTAATTTTCAAAAAGAAAAAACCAACATAACTTTGTGATAAGATCGAATCTCATGTGAGTACAACTTTTCTTTTTCTAAATGATTAAAATTATATTAAGTGGTCAACAAAATATATAAGCTTATTACTAATTCGTAGTTCTGAAGCCACTAATTGGCTTTTGATAAGCTTTTGTGGCTGGCCAATATGAAAAGGATGGCCTAGAAGGTGTAAAATTGACCATGAAGGAGAGAACCCGCATAGCACCTTTCCGTAATGTATATAATTAGTTTTTAATATATATATATATATATAGATATATTTCTTGCAATAATTGAAAAATAAAAGAGGCACAAATATTAAGTTTGAACCGCAACCCATGGATGATAAACGAAGGTGCAAAATACAAGGGTCAAAACTTGGCAGTGGCAAAAGTTTGCAACTTCTATAAATTTCAATTTGCATGCAAAAGAAAATGGGAGCATCGAACCATCTTCTTGCTAATTTTACGCTGTTGACCACAAAGGGTTTTGGGAATCATGGCATGGTAGACATAACCGAAAGCACTCACTCAACGCTCAAAACTCATTAAAGTTCTTTTCGACATCAAATGAGTGTACGTACTATACTCAAAGAATGTGAAGAAATAGTTCAAATGAGTAAAAATGTTACGAGTTCCATGCAACTTTAGTACAACTGAAATAACCTATATTTTCATAACTATATAAAGACAAAACTAGTAATGAGAAAAGTAGGAACTGTGAGACGGTAAAGGTGCTGTTCGTTGAAAAAGGCCATTAAGTTTACAAAACAAACCCATCGAATTTATCAGTTCCCCAAATCAAAATCCAGAGATGTTTATGTGTTAGTGTTGCATTTCAAAATCTTTTCAAAAAAGATTAGTTAATTTATTTTCCTTTTATGTCTTCTTTGCACTCAATAACCTACCTGAAGACCAGTTGAGCTACCCGTGCGGGCATCTTCTTTGATATTATATATACGTACTGTTTTGTTAACTCATTCAAATTAAATTGTTGACTTGGAAATAATCCACAACCCCTCACTAATAGTATGTTTTTTTGGGTAATTAATAGTGTATTAATAGCCAAAAAAACAACAATGGGTACATATACTAGAAAGCCGAAAAGAATTAACAACTTCAAGACAAAATAAAGTTAAATGGTCAAAGGTATCTAGGAATATTCCACCTCGTCTTTCAGTTGTGCAGAAGATTAAACTGGCTTAAGGAGAGGACTAGGATATTGTGCGTTGAACGATCTGAATTACCACCTATCTTTAGAGGCTTCGTGCGCCTCGAAGTGCACAATCAATGTGGCAATTATCCACTTTTGAAGAGAGGTCTAGATGTTGATCAGGATTGAGTCAGGTAGTTGAATTTATAACTTCAACCAAATCCTTAGGCCTGCAATTTTGAGTCACAAAGATGCAAAAAAGTGAATTATACAAGTTGCCTTTATATGCAACCGAAGTAAAGGTGTTTGCAAGTTTCAAGATCGGAGTTACAAAGAAAAGTTACAAGCAATGAAGCTTGTCATTTGTTCGTACTTTCTCTTTAATGATAAGCTAGAAGAAAAAGCTGGCCTTTGGTGAGTTGCAATTGTGGTAAACTATTTTAGCCCAGAGCTTAGTTAGTAGTGGAAGGTTGGAACAATTTAAGCATATGTTATTTGAGAATTCACTCAGAGGGTTGGAAGTTTATATAATCACATCCTCTATATTACAATCGAGATTATAGTTAGACAAAATCTGCCTAATTTGAGGAAGAAATCTTTGAGTTAAGCTCAACTGGAATTATTAACCGGAGCATCCACCCTACCATATTTTCGGATGCTTTGCTAATAGTAAGAAAGTTTTCTAGTGACTCTTAACATGTGCTAGTTTTCAAACTAGAAGAATAAGGAAATGCCATTACTTAATGATGGAATCCCCGATTATCCTCCTATAAGAAGAGTTCCTTCCAAATCCTAGAGGCAGGATGAAAATTGAAAATTCTTAAGACCATTACAAGTCAGGAACTGAGTATGTATCCATATAATTCAAATGGATTGTTTGAGAACCTAAAAGTATTAGCAACTAAAACTGTTTTCTTAAGTAGGATGATAAGCACTTTTATCCCAAGAACAAATAGATAAGCAAAGAGGAGATTCCCTTACCTTAATCCCTTGATTCCTTTTAAAAGTTTTAATGGGATCACCATTAACAAGTCTAACATAAGAAGTGGTGGTGGATTATGGATATCCATATGATGACTAATTCAAAAAAATCAAAAGCTCCAAGAGTCTCCAATATAAGTTTTATTTCAATGAACCAAAAGTTTTCTTAAATTTAATTTTTAACACTTACCTTTCCCACCTTTAACTTTATGGTAATCAAGCATAATATTGTAACTAATTCGTTTCTTAACAATAAAAGTAGTTTACGTAGGACTAATGATATTGGAGAGTATTTAGCTTCAAAACATTCCCAATAAGTGTTTTGAGATAATATTGTAAATTATATTACAACATCAAATAAATCTTAACCCATGTAAAGAGGGAATGTTTTAAGAATTTACATATATGAGCTATAAATTTACAATTAATCTATCCTAACATTTTACCTATAAAAAGTTTCAAGATGGTTATAGAGATATCATCACCAATAAATTGTTTAATTTTTTTAAAAAAATAAGCATTGAAATTGTTTAACTTTAGATCTTCACAAAGGTGGAGAGAAAACAGTGTAGTATTGACATCCTCATTATTAAAAGGATTACAAAGCAACTCAATATGGTTTGGTATGATTTGGAAAAAATTTAAACCTAAGAAAGAGAAGGATTCGCTAGAAGAAGAAGAATTGGGCTACAAATACTTACTAAAATAGTTAAAAGACATGGTTTTTATTTTCTCCACCCTTTAGGCCAATTATTTTATTATGCTTTCTTCTATCCAATAAGCACTTGTGCAAGAAGGCAATATTCTAATCCCCATCTCTAAGCCAATTGACTCTTATCTTTTACTTTAGAAGAGAGTGATGACTATTCATGACAAGTATATAAGAGTTAATTTCAAATTTCTCATATGCTCTTAAGCTAGCATCCTAGAGAACTAAAGATAGAAGATTTTAACAATTATTTAAATTAAATTTGACCCTCCTGTTCATTGCAAAAGTGCCTTAATACTCTTCATACCTTAAGAGATTCTTTAACATCCTTAAGTTTTTGCACACTAGTAAACATTAAGGCTATCCTAAAAGTAATGTTCCAAGTAGTTACTATAGTAAGAAGGAATTGCTCACACTTGGAGAGGAATTTATGAAACCTAGAAGGCACTCTCCTAACCCAAGAGTTAATGTACACTGAGATAAGGATAGAGGAATGGTATACTCTATGAGCATCAAAATTTGCCTAAAAGAAAAATAAAATATATGTCCATCAAGGATTAAATAGGGACTTATCTAGATTCCTTTATATAAATACTCTCACTAGTTGCTTATTATACCACATAAAGAACTTACTAGTGTAATGGATATCACTCAAAAAGAGGTAACTAAAATAATTACCAACATCTTGCATGCTCTGATCCTATTTTTCTTAGGAGCACTTTGATTCTTTAGGAGAGAGATGAGTATTGAAGTCACTAACAGCAATCCAAAGTTTAGCTATAAAAAAGCCAAGACTATACTAATAGTTATTTAAGGAATAAATAAAAGTGACAAATAGAAGGTTGGGGGTTGGTGATGAAAAGACAATTTCATATAAATCATTTAGTTAGAGAAAATGGAAGGATCCAAGCTACGGATATTCTACATTTATGGAAGTGAGATAAGTTATCAACCTAAGACCAAGTTCTATTAAGAAAATAGAAGAAAGAGGAAATATAATTTTGGCTTTACCAAGGAAAAAATATGAGACTTATTAACATGAAGATAGTCTCTAACTACAATAGGCTATTAAGGCCCTTAATATACCAATCAAACATGGAGATGATGGAGAGGGGATGAACCTTCCATTAAAATCTTTCTTCTTGATCTTTTTACCTATCTATTTTTCTTTTTTCTAGATTAAATAATTTTAACAACATCTGTCTTTCTAGCCTTAATTTTAAATTAAAAATAGCTAAAACGGATTAGTCTTTTAGAAGAGAAAATAAAGAACAATTCAACAAGTTAGTGATAGCCTTGTTAGGGGACTTTTTCGCTATAAAAGAAGAATTAGCTTAAGAAGAATCTAGAATGGTTGAGCTTTTAGAATAGTTTTGGTTTAAACAATTTTAAGTCCACTATGGTGTAAGCTTTTATAGCAGTTTTGTCATCAACGAAGGTCATATAGAACGGAGAGTTGTCATTATTATCTATTGAGCTTGAAAAGGGGCTTAGTTGAGATTGAATCTCTTTAGAGGAAATAATAAATGATGGATTAGATTTATCCATTAACTCAAAATAATTCCCTTTGGAGAACTTCTTTTCAGTAAGCCTTTCTTTTACACATTAAGGGCTCACATTAGTAACTAACACAATTTTCTATTATGACCAAATAGGGTAATGGAATCATTGTGCTTATTAAGTTTATTAATGGGTTCCATTTTTACAAAAAAAAAAGGCTTACCTCTATACCATAGTCTCAATTCAAAGATTATGTTCATTCCTAATTTCCTAGTTAAACTTAAAGATGAACATATCAGCTTCATTAACAAATACACTTTCTAGTCTATGTTTTAGAAAATTTAACAATACCCATTTTTCCACTACAAGAAATAGGGTTTATAAATGATGAAAATGACCAAGTAGAACATATAACAATTCAATAACCAAAATATCCTTTCTTAGAGTAAAATTAGAGATACCATCATAAAATGAAGGTGCAATATAGCAAAGAGGAAGTACAACACTATCAATCCCTAAGAACTTGGACAAAGTTGTCCTAGGATAGATAGTGGCACTCAAAACAACTCCTTTTAAAATAAAAGGCAATCTTTACTAAAAGTATCCAAATCTTAAGATCTATTTATCAGAATTTGGGTAAAGGGAGGAAGAACATAGAAAAGTAAAAGGAATAGAAGGTGAAGAAAGCATTAATACAAGCATCTAAACAATATAAAGGATTTCGAAAAAGGAAACCTTAAAACACCAAGGTAGGAAATGACCTACCTAATTAGGTAGACTAAGAAAAGGAAGAAAAAAAACAGACTCTCTCTAAAATTTATAAATCCTCATCAATATTTAGACTGGAAATATAAATAAATTATAGTTTTGTTAAAATTGAAATTTAATTTGAAAATAGAGTTAATCCAATAATTGTCACAAAACTAGACAAAATTCTCATTCACACTAATGGTTTATATATATGTCCATATATATATATATATACTAACCAGACAACCCCTATAAATGGGATGTTAATCTCTATCAAATATTTACTTCCTAACTAGTATATACATTTTAAAAAAATTTCTAAAGATTATGGATTACACCAAATCCTTTATAATCACAATGTTACCTATATTAAATACCACAAAACACATTATTTGACACTCCCCCTTAAACTAGTGAATGGATATCTTCCATTTTAAGTTTCCTAACAATTTCTCGAAACATAATACTTGACAATCCTTTTGTGAGTACATTTTCTAATTGATCTTTTACTGAGAAGAATAAAGTTCAGATGAAGCTACTATTTAGTTTTTCTTTAATAAAATGCTTATAAATATCAATATGTTTTGTTTGATTATGTTGCAAAAGGTTATCTTCAATACTAATTGCTAATTTTTTTGGCACAGTATAATCTCATTTGGCCTTCTCATTTTATTTTCTAATCTTCAAAAACTATTTCTAGCCATAGTAACTCAATTCCATGTGCCATAAAACTAAACTTAGATTTTGCACTTAAGCTAGCTACTATGTTCTGCTTTGTTACTCTTCTATGTTAAAAGATTAATGCCCAAGATAGTGCAATAGCTAGATGTTAATTTTCTATTAACTAAAGAACCAACATAATTAGTTTCATTATAGGCCTCTAAAGTCATACTTTCTCCTTTCCTGAAAAAGATTCCTTTCCTAGGGTTACCTTTCAAGTATTTTAAAATTTGATGTGTTGTTTGACATACATTTCTTTAGGATAATGCATAAATTAAATGACAATGCTCATAACAAATCCAATATCTGGCATTTTATTTACTAAAAAAATTAACTTCTCAACAAGTTTGTAATAAGAACCTTTATCTATTATGGAATCATCCAAAGAATTTAGAATCTATAGTTAAATACAATGGGTGTATCAACTGGATTACATCCTAAGCAACTTATCTCTTTTAATAATTCAAGCATGAACTTTTATTTTGAAATAAATATTTCAAATGTACCAGTTCAATGCCTATAAAGTGTTATAACTTTCTAAGTTCCTTGTTGTCAAAATCTCTTACTAGACACCCTTTTAAATGGTGTTTATTCTCTATATTATTGCATGTCTTTGTGATATCATTCACATATACTAATAACTTTGTCACTCTCCTTAACTTTGAGTGTTATATATATAAAGCATGATTTCTTTGATTTTATTTATACTCTATGATATTCATTACTTTAGAGAATCTTCTACACCAAGCTATCGATGATTACTTAGGTTTGTAAAAGGGTTTTCTATAACTTTCATACCTTTCTTTATTTAGTTTCAAAACTAGAAGGAACTTCCGTATAATGTTTCTTTTCTAAATTATAATGAAGAAAAGGGATTTTACATTAAATTTTTGTAAGTTCCACCTTAATTTGTTAGCCAATAATTATAACACTAATAATGTATGCATCGTAGCAACAATAGCCAATGTCTTAGGATAATCAATACCATAGGTTTAAATGTAACCAAATCTTATATTTTTGTTTTTTTCTAGAGCTTCCATATCCACTTTCATAACATACTTCTTCTTGTTTCCTAATTTCTCAAATGGATTTCTCATAGTAAAAGAAGTGTGAAGATTGCTAATGAAGACTTATGAATTTGGAATAGGTTTTGGTAAGTCATAAATAGGTGAAATGGGTATTTTGTGCAAGTGCTAGTGATTTCCTAAGAGCGATTATTAGGTCAATATCACTTGGTTTGTTAGTTGGTTGAGAGGGTGAATTTGTGTGTGATAGCCTCAATAGGTTTGGAATCTATTTTAGGTGTTTAAATAGGCATTAGAGATGTAGATTATATGTGCACATGTTAAAGGATTTATGTTTGCCTTATAGAATAAACTCATAATTGTCAAACTTGTTCTTCCTTAACCTTCATCATTCCACATGACTTAGGCAACTCAATAACTATTGTTGACTTGAAAGGAATAGATTGAATAGGCCAAGTAGAAAAATCAAGAAAAAATAAGCCCCTTGTTGTATCTTCACTTCAGTTCTCTCCCTAAAGATATGAATACTTAAAAAAACTCAATTTCATTAAGCATAAAATCTGTTGAAATATAATTTTTCTAGTAGGTAGATGGAAAACTTATATCCCTTTTTTTGCATAAGAATACCTAATAAAAATGCATTGAAGAGAACGTGGATCAAGTTTTTCCTTATGTTGAGAATGAACAATAACATATTTGTTATTGTTGATAGGTTTAGTAAACTGATGCATTTCATTGCATGTTCTAAAAATAATGATGCAACATAAATTATTGATTTGTTCTTTAAGAAAATAGTATTTTTATATGGATTGCCTATTACAGTATTACATGTTAAGTTTTAAAGTCATTTTGGCGTACTTTATGGAATAAGTTAGTAATTAAGTTTTCTTTTCTACTATTGCATATCCTTAAATGGATAGACAAACTAAAGTAGTTAATAGGGCATTTACTACTTTATTACATGTTATCATTAAAAAAACTTAAAATGTGAAAAATGTTTGTCTTATGTTGGGTTTACATATAATTGGTCAGTTTATTAAATTATCTCTTATTCTCCTTTTAAAATTGTGTATGAATTTAATCTTTGAACTCTTTTGGATATCTTACCTTTTCTTACTAATGAACATACTAATTTAGATGGTAAGCATAAGGTAGATTTTGTTAGCAATTTGTATGCTAAGGATCGTGTTAACATAGAGAGAAAAAATGGACAATATGCCAGGCAAGCCAATATGGAGTGCATAAAGGTTGTTTTTTAACTTGGAAATTAGGTTTGGGTTGATATGTATAAGGAGAGGTTTCATACTTATATAGGAAGTCTAAGTTACAACCTAGAAGAGATGTACCCTTTTAAGTGTTAAAGAAGATCAACGACAACGCCTACAAACTAGATTTCCTACCTTAAGGTAATGTGTGTGCTACTTTAATGTTGCTGATTTATCTTTGTATAATGTAGGTAATTTAAAGACGAATCCTTTTGAGGAGGGAGGGATGACGGATATCAAATTGCATTAGCACCTATTTTTAACCATTCTTATGATCATTTGCAAAAAAAAAAAAGTTTAATGACTAAGGCAAAGACCAAATACATGAAGATAGGTTTGTAAGGATTAATCATAGAGATGCAAGAAAAGGAGGCTGTTCAAAATGAATTAGTTGCATTGCTAAGATTAATCCCTTTTTATAACATTATTGAAGATGAAATATGCTTAATACATGAAGAAAAGTGTTTGGAGAATGTTTAACAACTTGGGCTACTTATTTTGAGTTGAATGGAGCTCAATTCACATAGTTAAGATATATTTAAGGGATTTAGTTTGTTTTGTGTTATTAGTTAGCATGTTTTTATTGTAATTAGGCTTTAACTTACTTAATTAAAAAGCCCAAACCATGTTAATATTGTTTTCTAGTTATTTTATAGTTTCCTAATATTTGGGTTAAGACTTGTTATGGGGTTAATTTCTCTAATTATAGTTCCTTTAATTTTGATTTGATTAGAATTCCTTATGATATTAAGGATATAAAGTGAAATAGGATTCCTAGCCATAGTTCAAGTAGTATTAGTAGTATTAGTAGTTAGTGCTTGAATCCTTGTTACACTTGTTAAGGAAAGTTCCTTTAGGACCCTAGTTTTCTTTTCGTTTTAGAATTATAGTTCCTAGGAATTTTATGTCTATAAAAAGTTGTCTTATTGATGCAATTCTAGCATCATAAATGTAGAACTCAAGTTGAGAGTTTTCTGCACTTTTGTGCAAATTTCCTCTTGGTTCTTCAACAAGAACTTAATTTAATCTTACCAAGGCCATTTGTAGTGATCAAAATTCTAATAACTTTAGTTCTAGTAAGTTGATTTGGTTTGGATCAAGTTTCCTTTCTCGAACTGAAGATGATCTTAAGGGTTCTAATTCCTTGTGATTAGGGTCTTAGGTAGTTTTTAGCTCAAGGTTCACATTAAAAAAGGAAATAGAAGCACAAGAAGGTAATGTAAGCTTCTAAAAACTAGAATTGTCAGGAGAATCTAACGTATAACCATCATGTAAAAACAATAAAAATGAATAAGGGTTTTAATGTTTTATTTTTATTTCTTTACTAGTTACAAAGCAAGAAGTTGAGAGAAAACTTTGATAGCTTTCATATTTCTTATCATCTAAGTTTAAGTTGTTTCATTTGTGTAGATTTCTTTGTTTTTTATTAGCCTTCTTTCTTTTTAAATCTTCCTTAAGATAATGGCTCAATAGATTCAAAATCCGCGTTTCTTTCACTTTTATTATTATTTTAGAAATGCCACTTTGTTATCCGCTTTAAAGGTTTTATGGCTTTATCATTCATCCATTTGCTTTTCAAAAGCCACCCAATTTAGGGTGTAAAGATTAAAAGAGAATTTGGGTGTCCAGGAAGTTGGAAAAAGCTAACGAATCTTTAGGTGTCGAGGAAGTCGGAAAAAGCATATAGATTTTAGGTGTCGGGGAACCTAGGCATTCTTAACTTAAAGTTTGTTAAATTTTTTATTTTTAATTTATAAAAATAATGTAGTATATTTTAGTTTAAAAATTAAAATAATTAAAATTGACAATATATAAAAAATTAACGAGCTAGTATGCCACATTAGTGTTAATGTAGTAAGAATTACACAACTAACATGTCATATGTCACTTAACATAACCGCGATAGAGATTTAATAAAAACCTAAGTAAGTTATGTTTCTAAGTGCAAACCATGCCAAATTATAAAAATCAGGGTGCAAATTAGTACTAAAAATATCGATATAGGTTATCTTAAACTTTTTACAAAATATTAGGAGACAATTGGACCTTTTAAAAAAAAAAATAGTTTCAAAAGATTTTGGTAAAGAAATATATGTATTTTTATTTTAATAGTATAATGCGACTTTTCAAGTTTTTTTTGATAAATTTGATATGCCTAAACTTTTTGAAGTTCTCATTTATTAATAAACTTTTCAAAGCTATTATTATTTCTTCATTATTAATAATTATATCATTGGTAAAAGAGGTAGATACATTAAAGATGAATCTAGTTTATTTTTGAAAAATCTATTTTCTAAAAAAATTGGTGTCTAAAGAAAATTTATACTAAGACAATTCATAATTAATAGAGAGACAACTAATGTCCTTAATCAATGAATTTTTTTAAGTAGATCTTTACCTCCTTTAAGAGACTTTGGCTTGATACTATATAATTATTTATAAATAAAATGTGTATAAATAATGAATAAACTAGAATTATTATATCATTGTAAGTTATATAACATATTAATCGCCTTATTTCTATATTATCGTATAATAAAATAAAATTTTAATGAAAGAATTAATTTACTATCAATTCAAACTAATTAATATATTATAAAATATGATAAACTAATTTATTATTAACTATTAATAAAATAAATTTATATTACATATAACTTATTTATTTATAATTTTTATTTAACTAACAATATGTAAATAGGCTTGTCAATGGGCCCTAAAAAATTTCTAGCTGGCCCGGGCCAATGCCGACTCCGACGCCGACGCCGACCAACTCATGGGCACACAGGTGGCCGACTCAGCCAGCTTGCCTGGGCCATAGGGCGCTCGTTGGGCCTCAGTCGATCTGGTCGTTTAATATATTTTTAAATTTTTTATTTTTTGACAATTTCAAAAAGTATTTATATAAAATAAAATATATAAAATATGAACCAATTTATATTTATTAAAAATATATATCAATGATAATGTTGTCA
>JAOQML010000196.1:38046891-38057013 GCA_027568935.1 Erythroxylum urbanii
ATATTTCTTTCACAAAGGAAATATGCTAAGGACCTTCTCAATAAATTTGGTATGCTTAATTGTAAACCTGCTACTACACCAATGAATATCAATGAGAAATTGCAGCAAGAGGATGGAGCAGAAATGGCAGATGCTAGAAGGTTCAGAAGCTTAGTTGGAGGCTTGATTTACTTAACTCACACCAGGCCCGATATTGTATTTCCTGTTGGTATTATTTCTCGATTTATGCAACAACCTTCAAAGATTCATTATGGAGCGGCAAAAAGAATCTTGCGATACATTGCTGGAACTTCAGAGTATGGGATTTTGTATTCAAAGACTTCCAATTTTAGATTATATGGATACACAGACAGCGATTGGGCAAGTTCTTTGGATGATAGACGAAGCGTTTCAGCAAATGCTTTCACTCTTGGCTCAGGAGTGGTCACTTGGAGTTCAAAAAAGCAAACTATAGTGGCATTGTCAACTTCAGAGGCTGAGTATATTTCAGCAACGTCAGCAACTTGCCAAGCCATTTGGCTGAGAAGAATGTTGGCAGATCTTCAACAAGAGCAAAAGGGAGCAACAGAAATATTTTGTGACAACAAAGCTTCTATTTCCATGACGAAGAATCCAACATTCCACAGCAGAACAAAGCATATTGATATTCGTTACCATTTCATTCGTGATTTGGTAGCAAAAGAGGAGATAACATTAGAATACTGCAGCACTTAAGAATAACTGGCTGATGTACTGACTAAGGCCTTGTCTAAAGAGAAATTCTTCTACTTCATAAACATGCTTGGAGTTTGCAAACTTTGAATTAAGGGGGAGTATTGAAGAATAATTCAAAGATTCTCTTGTTGGTTTCAGTACCAAAATAAATATCTTTAGTTTGGTTGTTTTGTTGAAGCCCGATTATAATGGACAGTTTCAGCTTTATAGCTAGTCAAAAGTAGTCCCCAAAAGTTAGCTTGCAGTTAATATGTGAGTCCAGATTTTTTGTTAATTCTGTTTTTGATGTACGCCTATTTATACAGGCATGTTGACTTTTGAATGTGTGTGAAAAACAATAATAAAGTGAAAAATAGCCAAGATTCTCATTTGTCCCGTCACTTCTTTTCTTTTTCATTTGTCCTATCACTTCTTCTTTTCTTCGTTTTTCTCAACACTCATGCTATATATATCAAACTCTTCGGATTTAAGTCTGGCATTTGTCAATCAATCTTTTCAAATTTTACTTCCGAGGCTAAAATTTTATGGTACAATCTGATACAATTTAATATATTTTGATACTTTGTTTTGCTCGAATAAACCCACAAAAATAAGTTTAATTGTTAATTTTAAGGTAATTTTACTATTATGACATGTTTAACCAACAATCACTAATGATAGAAAAGAACATCATATTTACATTGTTCTAATGTAATTTTGGGTGGAAATTAGTTATTAGTTATTATTATAGACATGAAGGGAGAGATAAAAAGAAAAAACAGAAGACAGATGCGGCGTCGTTGAGAGAATATAGAATGTTGAACTGAATGTAGTTGCAAATTTAGCCGGGAAAAAGGAAAAGAGACGTTACTATAGTTAATTTCAAGCTTTTCTTATCTCATGTTCCTACTACTATTAGACCTTTGAACATGTATTCATGGAACAATCTATTTCAGTCAACTTAACAATCTGCTCTTTTCCAATGGTTTCTCGTGATTAGCTCGAGGTATAGGAGCCATTAAATAAAGCTTTCTTCTTTGCTTCTTTCTTGTACGTCCTGGCCATAAGGTGGTCTCTCCCTTTTAATTTTTTTTTTCCCCTTTGATCTTCTTTGAACATATGATTTTGCTTGCAACTTTTGCCTGTTACGATCCACCATAACCTACCCTTTTAGGTAATTTAATCCTGCATGCTTGAAAAAAATGGAGTTTTGTTCTTGGTTGTTATTTCTTTCTGTACTAGTTTCTGTTCCATTGTTTTTGGCAGAATTTTATGTTAGTATCTTAAGTTTTCTTTTTTATTGCTGTTCTTCTCGTTTGAATGTGTTTAATACCCTTTTCATGTTTCTGCTAGATGTTTTCGATCATTCATGCTTGAAAAAATGGAGTTTTTAACTTGGTTTTTTTTTTTCTGTAAGCAGATTTTTTTGTGTAAATATCTAATGTTTTATGTTTTCGATTGCTGTATCTCTCGTTTGAATGTGTTTAATACCGTTTTCATAGTTCTGCTAGATGTTTTCGATCATTCATGCTTGAAAAAATGTTTTTATCTTGCTTCTTGTTTTTTCCTCCGATACTGGTTCTGTTCCATTGTTTTTAGCAGATTCTTATGTGTAAATATCTACTGTTTTTATGTTTTCGATTAATGTTCTCTCGTTTGAATGTGTTTATGCCCATTTAATATTTCTGCTAGATGTTTTCGATCATCAACGTGCAATTTCAAGCTGATATACCTACCTATTTGTAAATGTATCCGGGATCTTAACTTTTGTTGGTTGCATGTTTGTTCGTGTAACATTTGATAAATTGCGACAAGCATGCGAGTAGATGGAGTTCCTATTCTTTGTGATGTTTTGATTCGTTTTTAACTTAAATTGTTCCAGACTTAACAATGGCAGAAGCTGTTCCGGTACATAATCCGCAAATTGGTAAGAATCTAACAGTTGTATAGTATGTGGAATTTTTTGGATCAGAACATTTTGCATAGTTGGGAAACAAATATAGGAAATCTGAATTCCTTGCAATTATGTTCATTAAGACTGCTGCTAAAAATGGCAAAGACCGAGAATTCTTGAAATGCTGGTTTTGAAGCATTCAAGCAACATGCCAGGCATTTTTGGTTCTTATGTCATCAGAAGTGAAAATCTTTTGAGTTTGTGGAAACTTTTGTACAAGTGAAAAATGAGATGGAAAAATTTTCCCATCAGCAACATTTATATCCTGGCTTGGCTTTCATTTGCAGAAAATCAGGGCAATTCTAACAGTGGAATGATGCAACAGGTTCCCTGTCATAAATATAATCATGTAATACTTGAATTTGACATTTGTTCTTTGATTAAGCAGGTCATGAATATGAAAGCATGGATGAAGACAGGAAGACAAGACTTGCATCTTTTAGGAAGAAAGCAGTTAATGCCTCAAACAAGTTTAGGCATTCTTTCGCAAAGAAAAGCCGCAAAAGCAGTAGAGTTATGTCTGCTGTGATTGAGGATACTATCAATGCCGAAGAATTGCAGGCGGTCGATGCATTTCGCCAGGCACTTATTCTTGATGAACTCTTGCCTGAAAAGAATGATGATCATCATATGATGCTCAGGTTATGATGAAGTTTACCTTATTCAGAGAGTCTTCAAACAATAGAACCCAATCTTGTTCCATTCACCAAGACATTCAATGATATGCATACTTGGAAGACTAGAATACAAGATGTAGGAATGTGAAACTTTTCCTCTTCACTTGTTCTCATCAAATAGGATTATGAGAAAAGATTAAGACATAACAAGTCTCGAGAGAAGTTCATCAGGATTGAGTTGGCTCGTACCACTCTGGCATTATGATCTATTAATTTCATATAATGAAATGGCAGTCAGATAAAACAAGATACCTACCTGACATGAAATACCTCTTATTGGTACAGATTCTTGAAGGCTAGGAAATTTGATCTCGAGAAATCGAAGCAAATGTGGACTGACATGCTCCAGTGGAGGAAGGAATTCGGTGCTGACACAATTGGGGTATAATAACTAATGAGCCAATAAAATTTCCTTGAACTTTTTTAAGTATTGACAAGTAAATTTCTCCATCAATTTATTCAAATGCCCTCTTGGCTTCTGCATTTAGGACTTTGAGTTTGCAGAGAAAGATGAAGTCCTGAAATATTATCCTCAAGGATACCACGGTATCGATAAGGAAGGAAGGCCTTTGTATATTGAAAGACTCGGTGAAGTTGATGCCAACAAACTGGTGCAGGTGACAACGTTGGATCGTTACGTGCAATACCATGTGCAGGAGTTTGAGAAAACATTTGCTTTAAAGTTCCCAGCCTGCTCAATTGCTGCAAAGAAGCACATCGACCAGAGCACTACCATTATGGATGTCTCAGGAGTGGTATGTAATGATTGTCATTTCCAGAATTTTGGTGAAAACAAGCTAGTTGACTCTTCATCTCTTAATGTCTGGACCAGAAATTTACCCTAACATTATAATGTTCATGAGCCAGGGTCTCAAACACCTCACAAAGACTGCCAGGGACCTGCTCATGCGCATTCAGAAGATTGATGGCGACAATTACCCTGAGGTAGTTATTAAACCTGGATAAGTTTTCTCAATACATTTCTTGTTTCTTTGTTTTTGAAAATATCAGGCTTTAATTAATGACGCTAATTAAAATCCTGAAATTTGTGTAGACCCTTAACCGCATGTTCATCATCAATGCCGGTTCTGGATTCAGGCTCTTGTGGAACTCTGTCAAGTCATTCCTTGACCCCAAAACTGCTGCAAAAATCCATGCAAGTATTCTGCATAAATCATAAATGTCTATGAACATATATATAATCCTGTTATGAACATTATCATTAGAAGGGAAGGAGAAACAAAAAGGAACTCCACTGAATTTTATTTGTGCTTGTTGTGCTAGGTGCTTGGAAACAAATATCAGAGCAAGTTGCTTGAAATTATTGACGCAAGGTAAATTTGCTATTGGCTTGTTCCAATCTTGCTAGTTATATCATATTCTGATAGTTTTAATCTCATCTTCCTGGATAAAATGAATTTGTAAAAGTATCATATCTCTTGTTTGAATGTTGATCGAACTCATTGTCACAATGTTATATCTGGACTATAACAGTGAGCTTCCAAGTTTCTTGGGAGGCACTTGTACTTGCGAAGATAAGGGTGGATGCATGCGCTCTGACAAGGGTCCATGGAACAACCCAGAAATATTGAAGGTAAAGTTGTGCTACTAGTCATTTTCATTTCTTACCTCCCGAATGTCTTTTGTAGAAAGAACTTATGACAAATTTTCTATTTAATGATCCAGATGATTCAAAATGGTGAAGCCAAGTGCCGTAGGAGGAACTTGTCTGGAATTGATGAGAAGTTGATCTCTGAAAATGATGCTGCTGCACACACAAAGGTACACAATCTTTACCTCAACATTTCAGTTTCCAAGGATTAAGCCTCTTTAACAATTTGTTTCTGATGGCTGACAAACATGAAGAGAAGCGAGTCTCCGAGGGCAGAAGCAGCTGTAGAGGAACCAAAAGCCTCTCCTGCTCCTGAAGTAAGTTCTCGTTAACTAGTATCTGGTATTGGTAATGGTTCATAGATCAAACACTAAGGATCTGCCACTAATTATCTTGATGCATTTTAGCCTGCCTTTAGCAAAAAGACCAGCTTTGAGATTCCCGTGGTTGATAAGACTATGGATTCTGCTTGGCCAGCCCGTGCCAAATTAGCCTTGTCTAAAGGTGCATACTTTGTTCATTTGTTAGCTTCAAAAGTTTACTGTTATCTGATCTGACACAAAATTGGTTTCCATTCCCAAACCCTTCAGAGTCTTTCAGGATGAATAGTTCTAAGGCTCTTCTGGCTGCTGTTCAAGCAAAAGCTGATGGATTAAGAAATCCAGTGGTCTCTGGTGTCATGGCCTTGGTAATGGGAGTTGTAACCATGGTCCGTGTTGCACGTAATGTGCCAAGAAAAGTAACTGAAGCATCCATCTATGGCGGTCAAACTTACTATGATGACAGGCAAACACAAGCAGCAACATCCACCACTATCTCCACTTCTGATTACAAGATGATGCTGATGCGTATGTCTGAGATGGAAGAAAAATTGAATGTTCTTAGCTTAAGGTCTGTAATGGCACCTGACAAAGAGGAAATGCTCAATGCAGCTCTGAGACGTGCAGAAACACTTGAAGATGAGCTTGCAGCTACCAAGAAGGTATGCTTTTGATTTCATTACTTCCATTCTTAGTATGTCAAAACAAACTCTTTATTACATGAATCTGAGGAACCCTAGTAAAGAATAGAAACTAGATGTGAAGTTTGAGCCAAATTTCCATTTATGCAGGCACTTGAAGATGTCCTTTCCAAACAGAATGAGCTTATTGACTACATTGAAAAGAAGAAGAAGAAGAAGAAGATGGTAAAGATATATCCTACATCTATCAATACTCTTTACTTATTCACTAGCTCACTAGTACCATATTCAAGTTCTAACCAAGTGAGTTTTGTATTTGCAGTTCTTTGGATTCTAAAAGAAAATTCCTTGGCCTGGAGATGTGAAATATATACTATTTTCTTTTCTTCTGCAACCTTTGGAGGGACCACTGCTGATAAACACAGATTTTTTTGGCCCCATTTGTGTAACTGAAATCTTCCAAAAACTTTACTTTTGTTTTGTGTATTCTAACCTAAACTAAACAGGCCATGTATGTATCATATGGAACTTTAATTTATGCAACAATGAAATGAGTTTGTTTTTTATCGTATTGGTGAAGCCATAAGTCCAAGACATCTAAGTAGTGCAAAAACTTTCAGTAACTTGTTACAAAGTAGGCAAGGCAATGTGCAGGCCCAGGTTTGATTTTCTATTTGGATTGCAGTTGCATGCTTCTATAATGAAATTTTGGTTTGGTTAGTGAATTATAAGTAGGGAATACACCTATATCTGCCAGATTTCATAATTATGATATGCAACTATGACTAACAAGATTCTAATAGATTTTAACATAGTTACTGGCCAAAAGGTTTTATCAAAATCAACTCTTTATTTTTGTTTGTAACATTTAGCCACTAACTTTGCTTTTTACGTATGTACATTACCATTCATGTCCGTTTTTCATCCAATAGGTACAATACCATTAGGTGAATCCAACAAAGTCCATACTTGGTTAGTGTACATGAATTTCATTTAAGATCTCATGGCTTCTTGCCATTTAAAAAAATCAATGTCAGACACCGCTTCTTTAAAATTAGTAGGCTCATTATGTATAAGCGATATATTAACCTTTCCCTGCTCAATATGTAGATCTAATCTAATTGGGGGATGACATATCCTACTAGTACGCCGCAACCAGTGTGTCTCTTTAACTCTCAGTTGTGCATCATATGTATTAACTTGAGGTTCTTATTCTATTTTGATGTGAATTTGTGGCTCTTGAATTTCTATAAGTTCAACCTCACTCTCACTACTTTCTTTGGGAATAAATTCTCTTTCTAAGAATCTAACATGCCTTAAGACAAACACCTTTTGCTCATAAATTGATATCTGAAACTATCTTTCGAATATCCCACAAATTTGCATTTATTTGATTTAGCTTAAAGCTTATCAGATATAACACGCTTCACATAAGATTCACATCCCCAAATCTTTAAATGTGATAATCCAGGTCTTCTATTAATTAGTCCATATCTCATATGATGTCTTATCAACCGATTTAGATGAAACTTTATTTAGAAGATATTTTGCAATTGCGTATCCCCAAAAGGACATAGGAAGAACTGCATGACTCATCATTGAACGTACCATATCTAATAGTGTACGATTTCTCCCCTCAGAAACTCCATTATGTTATAGAGTTACCGGAGGAGTCCATTGTGAGAGAATCTCATTCTCTTTTGAGTAACCAAGAAACTTGTGGTCTAAGTATCCACCACCTCGATCTGATTTAAGTGTCTTAATACTTTTGTCAATTTGTTTCTCAACTTCTTTGAATTTTTCAAATGATTCATACTTTTGTTTCATCAGGTACACATAACCATATCTAGAATGGTCATCTATCAAAGCAATGAAATTCAAAAATCCACCTCTAACATTTGTGGACATAGGCTCATATATATCTGAATGTAATAATTTTAGTAACTCACTAGCATGTTGCCCCTTTCCCTAAAAAAGTAGTTTGGTCATTTTTTTCGATAAACAAGATTCACAAGTTTCATATGATTTATAATCAAAAGGATCCAAATATCCTTATTTATGTAATTTTGTGATTCTAGTTTCATTGATATGACATTACCTACATTGTCGTAAATAAGATGGAATTTAATTACTTAATTTTCTTTTCTTACTATTTATATTAGGAATTGGTATTTTAAGATGTAACTCACACAAACCATTTGTAAGTAATCCAAATTTATAATAAATATCATTTTTAAAATAACAACTATTATTCTTAATTACAAAGACAAATCCATTCAAATCCAAATAAGAAATAAAAATGATGGTTCTAGTAATAATAGGAAGATAATAACAATTATCAAGTTCTAATACAAGGTCAGAAGGCAAAGTTAAACTATAAGTTTCTACAGCTATTGTAACAACTCTTGCTTCATTGCCAACTTGCAGGTCCACTTCGCCTTTTTTCAACGATCTACTTCATATTAACATCTGCATGTTATTACAAATATAAGAACCACATCCAATATCTAATACCAAAGTATGTGGAACAGAAGTAGAAAGATTAATCTCAATCATAAACGTACCTGAAGAGACAGCTTCCTTAAGCTTCTTATCTTTCAGGCTAGCAAGATAAAATGGCAATTCATCTTCCAATGTCCATTGACTCCGCAATGAAAACATGTGCCCTTGTCATTTCTCTTCTTCTTGACACCTCCTTTGGCCTTTACTACATTAGTATAAGTCGTCTATTTCTTGTTCTTATTCTTCTTAGAGCCATTTTTCTTTCTCTTAGAAGAACCGACAATAAGTACAGAACTAGGTTCCTTCTTAAGGCACCCTTCCTCAGTATTGAGCATATTCAACAGTACAGGTAATGTCATGTCCTTCTAGTTCATGTTGAAGTTCATGAAGAACTGTGAAAAGCTCAAACTTAGAGATTGCAGTACCAAATCAACGCCTAACTCGTGATCCATGACAATACCTAATTGAGCCAATTTTTCAATATACCCAATTATCTGCAGCACATGCAGGTTGACTGCAGATCCTTTTTTCATCTTGCATTGAAACAATGCTTTGGAGATTTGATATCTCTCCACCCTACTTTGTGCACAAAATAACTCATTGGGATGCAGTATCATAATAGATACATCCATGTTCTCATGCTGCCTCTGAAATTCAGAAAACATGCTAGCTAACATCACACATGTAGCTTGTTCAACGTCATCAACATAATGTTGATATTTCTCCCAATCTTCATCAATTGTATTTGAACAAGGTTTTGATATAGAAGGAGTATCAAAAACATATAACTCCTTTTTTTGCCTAAGAACTACTCTTAAGTTTCATAACCAATCTAAAAAATTGGGTCCAGTCAACTTGTTAGCATCTATAATGCTCCTCAATGTCAGGTTGGTACTCATCTTCATATTCAATAACCAAAAAAATAAAATGAGCAAATATTAGTTTATATCCTAAATCAAATGCAATAAAGATTTTAAAATTATTTAATTTCTTTCACTATTTTTAATCAAATTAATAGCCCTCACTATTAAATCGAGAAATTATCAAATAATTTCTTAGTGGACTAGGATCCAATTCAAAATTAATTAATATTGAGTTTGCTCAACAAATCAAATAAATTGAAATTAGATAAAAAAATGCTTTTCAATCAGTAAACATACAAGTGATAGAAAACATTTTTACGATACTCATATTAACAAATCATTGTAACTTTTCACACAATCAATTTTTCACAGTAAATAATCATATTTTTCTTTAAGGAATTAATTGTGCAAAACTAGAACGGAACACATGTCCATGAATAAATAAAATTCCGAAGCAGACAAAAGAATAGCTTCAGAGAAAGAAATCAAGCACCTAAGCCAAGTTAAGCAATTAAACCTAACTCTGTTGCCACTATTGGAATCTAACCGTGATCGAATCACGGGCACAGCGAAAAAAACAAACAATTTTGCAGATTTCGAACGGATCTCAATAATTGAATTAACTTGAATAAAACATTAATTCGAATAAGAAATCATACCTTTTGGGTTCCAATTGAAAAAAAATCTTGAAACTGTTTCCGATTTGTAAATCACGAGCTGTTCAATTGTCCAATTTCTGATGGTATCCACAGAGCAATTCTTAATATTGTTTTGAGAGGAAGAAGACAATGTTGGACCCCACACCCCGCCCTTAGGTCGGCGGCGTGTGTTTGCGGGACATACCGCGGCATCCAACCTTA
>JAOQML010000196.1:38084231-38097241 GCA_027568935.1 Erythroxylum urbanii
AAAAGATATTATTGAATGTAAATTAATTGATTTATTTTAGTTTATAAGAATTTATTTATATAAAAATTGACCAATTAACTAATAAATTGATTTATTTTTTAACAACAAGAATTATCAAAATAAATTGAACCGAAAAGTTAAAAACTGAACTAAAAATTGAACAGTTCAAAGATTTTATTATTAAACTGGCTGAATCGATTGAATTTTTTAACCATCTGTAAATTTATCAAAATCATTAATAATAAATTTGAAATAATAATAAATCTTTTTCAAAAATTTAGAAAATCAAACTTAATTGTATTAGTAGAAAAATAATATATTATATCATCTCAGTAAAATATTGGGTCAATTTTATAAATAAAGAAAAATAATATTCAATTATCTAAATGTGTTTAAAAATAATATTTTGAATTTCCGTTAGATTTAAAATAATGAATTAAATGAACAAATTTACCTTTCTCTTATAAAGATACAGGTTCAATCATAAATAGTCACACCAAACAAAGAAGCAACCTGGCTCTTCTGACACCATGCCGGCCAAAAACGACTGATGGCTCTAGCAAGTTTTACTACTGGTTATAGTGATGTCATGTCCAAGGGACTAAACAAAAGTAAAGGTTAGTAATTGGTCAAGCAATGCACATCCTTAAAAAACATCTAGATTAGCGGCTAGTCTAAACGATTAGGACAACCTTTGACCTAATACCAAATTGCATGCTTCTTTCACGGTAAGAGTCATTTTTTTTTGCCAATTTTCTTATCCTTATAATAAGTGGATATATCTAGTGCTATCTAGATCATCCTCCAATCTTGCAATGTCTGCCATTCATAGAATTTGATGTATTTGTCATCAATATTTTAAAAACCATAAGTTAAACTAATAAGACAAGAAATTTAAAGTTTAAAAGATTTAACCGGTATTAAATCAATATAAAACTCGTTAAAGATTGAATAAAATTAAATAATTTAAAAAATAATTGAAGAAAATTATCCTAAACTATCGAAATTTTTAAATTTTAATTTAAAAACGGTTAAATAAAAATTAATCTGTTTATTTTAATTTATAAAAATTTATTAATTTACAAAAACTGATCGATTAATTAATAAACTGATCAATTTTAGCAACAAATGTTATTGAACTAAATAGAATCAGAAAGTTAAAAAACGAATTCAAAAATTGACCGATTCAAGATTTTCACTATTAAACCGACTGAAACGATTTAGTTTTTAAAACATTGTTTATTATTATAAAAAATTTAAGAAGGTAATCTTATAGCATTTTAATTTTATATTAAATTCGAATATTTTTTTGGCTATAAGAATTTAAATACTTAATTAAAATTTTAAAAATAGGCACTGAAATAAAAGATAAATTTTTTTTGTAAAAAATAAAAGATAATTAAAATGATAAAAAACTGATATTTCTCATTTTATTTTTTGCCTCACAAATGGCCCGAGGTTTTAAACCTATTTGTCCAGCCGCGAAATACCCATTTGACTATTTGAGCAGAACTGTCGGCGGTGCACATGGCGGCAGTCGGTGGCAGGCATGACAGGCTACTAAAGGGAATCAACTTGTCAGACGATCGGAATCACAGATTTGCTCTTTACAGATCAAACTGATTATACTAATTCCAAGCCTGATTCGGAGAATCTGATCAACACAAAATGATCGCAGTCCTGCATGCAGAACTAGGCAGGTTATATTTATATGCGATTGAGCTTTTTTTCATTTTTATTTTTTGATAATTAAATAGTATTACAAAAAATAAAATAATATTATTTTAATTTAAATAAAAAAACCTATGCTATCTCGAAAGTCGGTGTAATTAATATTTCTATAAATAATAAAGGACAGTCTTGGTTTCTTACACCGATATCCCAAGATTTGCTTTTTCCTAAGTGACTCGTGTCAGGACAATCGCAGTGAGTCATGAAAACCCCAAAAAGCTCAAATCTGGTGCAGGTGCTTCCCCTTTCGTTTCGGTGAAAAATAGGCAGACATTTGGGGATGTGCGTCACTGTAACCACATGGTTGAAGTTAAGCAATTGTAATAACCACAAGGGATCAACTCACCTTTTCCTATTAATGGACGAATGGAACAGTCACTCTACACCCTAATCACAAAAAAGCAATATAGTCCGAACTTGACTTGAATTTAATTAAATTACTCGAGATTAAATTATATTAATCAAGTTTTAGATTAAATTCGATTTTTTTTAATTTATAGAATTTCACTGGACTCAAATTTAAGTTTTTTTATTTTGTTTGATCCAAAATTTGAATGTATTATGTATAAGTAACTTTATTTTAACTAAAATGATGTTTTTTAAATTTTAAATGAAAAATAATCAAACTTAATTAGAAACCACTTGAGTTGATTATTGAAGTCAATCAAACTCAAACTAAGATTGTGAACCTTAAGCTAAGTTCAAATCAAGAGATCCGAACTTCGAATTGAACAAAAGCGAGGAGCAAAATAGGAGCAGCCTAAATTGTAAAAACGGAGTTTTGGGAGAGTAATATAAGTGTCATGCTGCTAAGCGAAGCAGTGGAGTGCTGTATCCTAGATGGCAAAAATCTAGTAGTTGAAAGCATCACTAGCTTACGTTCTGATCTGTGGTAGCATGTCCTGTGTGCGACCACCTTGCAAGGTTAAATACTCCTGAGTGACCGATAACAAGGTGGTAACGTGAGGGAAGGGTGAAAATCAGCCACGCCGAGATCTTAATACTAATAAATTGAATTAAATTAGCCCTTTAAATTATTTGAATCACATAGTATCTCCTTAATTTGAACTTCACTCAAATTCTTATTAATTAAATTTTAATTTTTAATATTGTATTAAATCATATAAATAAACATAATTTCTTAAACTAAAAAATTATTAAAAAAATTGGGAAGTGTGCATCTTTCAACCTAAAGAGCTGAAGTTGGAGAAAAGCTTATCTTGAAAGTAAATTCTCACAAGCGAAATGAGTTCTATAAAGTTTTTATACTTTTTGTCATATGACAATATCTTTGAACACAATTTTTTAATTTTTAGTGTTAATAAAATACTTTTAATAATTTAATATAAAACAAATAAAATTATTAAAAATTATAGTCTTTTATTTTTTTTAAAAATCAAAATCTCTAAAACTCTTCAAGAATAGGATAGGAGATATATAATCTTTAAATTTTTCCATAATTTTTATTTTTTAGACCAATATTTTAATGTAAAATAAATATTATATATAAACTAATTAAACCCTGCTTACATCATGATCTAACCTAATTTCTAAATTCATACCGACTTAATTAAATTTGAAACAAGTTCATAATTTATAATAATTATTTTAAATTATTAATTTATCAAACTAAATTAATTCACATTAAATTTAAGAATTGTATTGATTTATTATTTTACTAATATTTATATGGCATGTAATTGAAATTATTTTCATTATTTTGTTAAAATTTAAGAGAAAACATTTTTTAACTAAAAAATAAAAATTTCTCTTAAAAATTATAGTTTTCATTTCAAATACAAATATTTGTAAAAAAGAAAAAAAATAAAAAAAGGATAAAAATATAAAAGCTGTTACCCCCCTCATGATGTAATGCGAAGATGTTGAATCCAGCTGTATATCTCTATTTCTTACGTCCCATCAACTTTTTCTGGAAGGACTAAGGAGATTCCAAAGTTTCAATTTTTATTTATTGTTTCTGTTTTTTTAATGATATTTCCAAGGTAATTTCATCAACAATCGCTACTCTATAAATCACATCACTGATAACCACGCAAACCTCCTTTCCTTTTTCTCCTCCCGTGGCTGCTACTCTATAGTATCTTTCTGTTGTTCTTGGGCTTCCAGCCATTTTGATATATATCGTTCATCAGAGCTCTGGCTTTCAACTGAACCCATCTTCCATTGATTTGCCTGTTTCGAGCTTTTGTTCTGATTTCTGGTGCCAAACTCAGCTACCCATTTGCTGAATCTTGTTTCCAGATCTGTTTTCACCACAAGCTGTTAATTTCTCAGCCAATCACACAAAGCTCTCATCTTTCTATATTGATCTGGTGTTTGTAAGGCTTTTACAAGCATCAGTCCTCTGTTTCTCCAATTGGGTTGTTCTGGGGTGTCTTTATAATCAGTCTTCATGCTAAATATCTTGTTCTTGATGTTTGAGATTCATGTCTCCAGTTCTCAGTGAGATTCTTCTTTCGGGGTGTATGATCAATTCCACTATCAGGCGCAGGACCCATCTAGTTCAATCTTTTTCAGTTGTTTTCCTTTACTGGTTGTATTACGTTTCATGATTTTTGCCTAAAACACCTGATATTTATTCTATAATCTACACATATATATATACTAGTATTGTTATACTATTATCTATACTGTACTGTCTTGAGTCTGTTGCTAGTTTGGGTCCTGCTATTACTCTCTTGGTCAGTTTGTTTTGAAATTTGTGAACTTTGTTCTGTCACTTGATGGCTTCTTCTAGTGGAACATCTTCAGGTTCCTCTCTGTTGCAAAACTCAGGATCTGAAGAGGATTTGCAGACATTGATGGATCAGAGGAAGAGGAAGAGAATGTTATCAAACAGAGAATCAGCTAGGAGATCTAGAATGAGGAAGCAGAAGCACTTGGATGATCTAATGGATCAGGTGGCTCAGTTGAGGAAAGAAAACCATCAGATTGTGACCAACGTCAACCTCACATCACAGCACTACCTGACCGTTGAGGCTGACAATTCTATACTCAGAGCTCAAGTTAGTGAGCTAAGCCACAGACTTGAGTCTCTGAATGAAATCATCCAGTTCCTAAGTGCAAGCACTGGAGTTCATCGAGATTCAACCACTTTCAATGAGCCTGCTGATAGCTTCTCGAACCCATTGAACTTGCCATTTCTGAATCAGCCAATAATGGCCTCTCCAGATGTTTTCCAGTATTGAAATCAATCCTCCATCAGTTGAAAGTTTTGATCTTCTAAGAGAAAAAAATTGTTTTCAGCCAGGAAGAGTGGTAGATTGGATCAGATTATATCAGTATTAGAACTTAAGAATCTCCACTAACAAGTGGATTAATGAATAAATGTTGTGTTTCGTTGGTTGCTTGGTCTGTAAATTGGTACTGCTCTGCTATAAATGTGTGGTTTCTGCAGTTTATGAACTGTGTAATGTGTCTATTGGCTTTCTGTGCTTATCTATGTAACTTCTATTTCTAAACCGTGCACAACTTTACTCCTGATTTGTCCCTTTTCATCTTTGTTATAGTGGTTCTGCAACTTTGTTATAGTACAATATCTGAGCAATCAAGTGATGGGATGTCCTTGTCTTTCACAAATTTTGAAGTCACTTTAGCAAAAGATCATATGAAACTATGACAAGTGGTTCTGCAGTTTATTTGTGTTTTGATTGCTGAGCTGCCAAATAATTCCCACCGAAGATTTGGTCTATTTTATTTAATAAATTTTGTCTAGTGGGTGTAATTAGTTCAATATCTCATAAAAAAAGAGAACTTTGAAGCTTAAAAGTAACATTAAAATGAATATTGTGTCTTGATAGAACTAGACTTCAAATATTGCAAATTATAGCAAAAGCCATTTGATCGAAGATTAATAAGGAAGAAGATCGATACAAGATATAGATTAATATGTAGTTTTGTTCAACTTCCAATGAATTTGTAACCGTTATTTTTAAAAAGTCGTTTGACAATTGATCAAAAAAAGATCGAAATAAAAAAGGATTGGACAGATTTGTTACCGTTATTTTTGGCTAATAAGTATGAAGAGATTTGTAAACCGTTATTTGTAAATAATTACTTAATTTAGATATTAAATAAAAAAGAACAATGCGATTCGTAATTATTATTTTCAAATAATCACTTAACATTTAATTAAAAAATAAAAGAAATTGTAACGATTATTTTTAAATAATTAGTCGCTTGGTATTGACATTCGATTAAAAGAAAATCGGTGTCACTTAGCACTCAATCAAGAAAGCATTAGTAAAATCTAAATTCTAAACTTATTATAAATAATGTCTTAATGTTATTACCTCTTCTCATCACTTGACCACAAAGCTAAGTTTTAGAGCTTTGGTTAATTATATATGAAACTTGAGAGAATAGAGATAGACTCTTAAATGGTGCTTTAATTAAGTTGGTAATGAGATGGACATAGAAGGAGAATTATAGTTAGATTGTAACTTGAGGACAACACTAATTGCCAATTTTATGATGTTTACTTAAAATCCACCCTTTGATATGTACTTTGAGTAATAAACTACGAGGAAGACTTTCCTCTTGTAGCGGCTGCTTCCTAGCTAAGACTAGGTCAAAAAGTTTGATCATAAGAGATTGGACTCAATCAAGCATTAACTGCTCAAACAAGGGGTCGAAAGGTTGAGTGAAAATCCCGCAAAATAAACTAAACAAGATCATCCATGCTCACATTTGCATTGAGAGAAATCATATTGTCATAACAATTTTTAGCACATTCAACAGATCGAGTAACACTTTCAGTACTATGTTGTTTAATTTTATAGAGTTTACTTTCAAGAGATAGATTTGAGGAAGAGATCCAGAATTGAAGGCTTGCATAATATTGTCACAAGCGGCTTGAGCGGTGTTGATATTCACTATCAATGGTAGAACTGACAGATCTAAGGAAGCAATCAACCGTGCCAAAACAAGTTTTCATTCTTCTTCCAAGTTTTATATGCAAGGTTTTCTTCGTCACCAATCACTTTTGGAGGAGGAGAGATGGATCCATCAATGTGACCTTTAAGGCCATGACAACTAAGAAAGGGTAAATTTGTGTTTTCCAAAATAGGAAATTCGAAGAAGTCAGTTTAAAGATGGAGTTTTGATTGAGAGATGGTGTAGGAAAGGGAGGAGTTATTGGAGAAGAAGAGGAGGTGACAATAGTTGTAGCGGGGGAGCCATTGATATCCGACATGATTGTGGCTGTGAAGCCTATCAAGCTCTGATACCATGAAGACATTTTCTGTTCTCTATTATTAATTTAGAACAGGGGTGCTGCAGATATATGTTGGGAGCCAATAACACAGCTCTCTCACATATTAACCAAAGATTAACAACAAAATACTCTTAAACCTCAACTAACAAATCAGAATGAGAACAAAAAACATAATAACGAAGCAAATAGTAAGATTTACGTAAAAAAATCTTCGATATAGAGAAAAAACCGTAGGCTAAACCGAAAGGCAAATGAACTAAATTCAAATAAGGATTTGCAAAATTTAATATTTTATCTTAAAACTACAATTTGTCTCACCAAATTTCAAGATTGAAAACAAAGTTGATATGTCAATTAACAAACACTCAAATCAACCCCGAAAACAATCAAAAAATGATAAGAATACTTTGCTACTTGCTCTCTCTCTATTTTTCCTCCCTTTTTTTTATATTTTGGCTGCACGTACTCATTAAACCTACGTCTTTCTTTCTTTTATATTTCGAAATAAGTTTTACTACACCGTGCACGATCACATATACGATCTTATAAGTAACCGTGTTCTTTTAACATTGCTTAAGTCGCAGATATACACTGTTACAGAGAGTTATACAATCATCACACGCGGCCGTATATGTTATGAACACAGGTGTATACATGACAGTGTATGTCTTCGCTCTTCACGTCGTATGGTTTCAGAGACTTATACAATTGATCCACAAGGTCGTGTAAGTAGAGGACATAGGCGTGTAGCACCCTACACGCCTATATTTTGTGTATATTGATTTAAATTAATAATATAAGATCGTTATAATAAATTATTATTTTGTATTACATTTAATTAGTTTGATTCGAATTTAATAGTTAATTTGAGTCATTATGTAAGTATCATTTGATTGGTACGAGTTTGATGTTAATGACACGTGTTTTTTGTTATTATTTTTAACTAAAATTTGATATAAGCTTTTTTTTTTTAAATCTAAAACTACAAAATTTAAAATTTTCTGAAAATTAAATGTATTTTCAAAAATATTTTAAATTATAAAAATAGATGCATATCTTTTTCCCTTGAACCAAAACACTTCTTAAACCAACAAAAATCCAAGAAACTAAGGCAAGTGGGACTCAACTTTTGACTTATATAGTAATTAAGTCTATGGTTTTCTGAAGATTCCATTCACTATTTGCCTTTTAACATATCAAACAAAGAAAATAATTGAAAAGGGACCATTTTCTTCTCTAAGGCCTAACCCACTTTATCATTAATTTGGTTTTTTCCATATTTTTTCACTTTCATATAAATACAAATCATTGCAAGGGACAAGCATGTGGCCATGTTTTGGTCACAATCAAGAAGGCTTTCTAATCATGGTTCCGTAAGCACTCAAGCAACTTAAAACTTTTAATTAATGTTGTTAAATTCACCATTTAGCATACATTAATCATAATTATAAAAAATAACAAATTAAGAATTATCTAATTATAAAATTGAACCGAAAGTTAAACTGATAAGACATGATGTTTAATATTAGATTTTTTAATATGAGCAGAGTATAGAGTCCACTAACAAGAATTGAATTTAGGTCAACCATTATAAAAATGACTATAACTAATCATTTGGATATTTGACCCTTACTACTTATAAACTCTTTTAATATTTTTATGTTTAATGAATATGAGGTTTTCTAACACTTTCCCTCAAGTGCAACTGGGACTGGACATCCAGTTGTCACTTGAAATAAACGCAGTAGTAACTGGACCGAGTCGTTAGGATTGGACATCCAGATGAATAACTGGGAATTAATAATCTAGACCAAATCTGCTTTGATATCATGTTAGATTTTTTAATATGGGCAGAGTGTAGAATCCACTAACAAGAATTGAGTTTGGGTAAATCATTGTGAAAATGATTAGAACTAGTCATTTAGATAGTTGATCCTTACCACTTATAAACCCTTTTAATATTTTTATGTTTAATCAAATATGGTATTGTCTAACATTTAAGGTTTAAAGGATTTGACCAGTATTAAACCGTCATAAAATCGATTAAAGATTAAATAAAATTGGAGAATTTGAAAATTGATTGAAAAAGATAGTTCTTACTCATCAAAAAATTTAAAGTTTAATTAAACACGAGACTGTTAAAGAAAAATTAATTAATTTATTTTAGTTAATAAAACTAAATAGTTTACAAAAAATAACCGATTAATTAATAATTTGATCGGTTTTTAACAATACAAATTATTAAAACTAAATCAAACAAAAGATTTAAAAATGAATTAAAAATTTTATCGGTTTAAGATTTTCACTATTAAACCAAACAAACGGATTCAGGTTTTAAAACATTACATATAAGTGTGGTTTTTATACTGAACATCCTACACTAAGCACTCCACTTTCTTCCCAAAATTAGTCGTCAGGAACTATATAAAAATTGGATTGATCCGTGTGTACAAGAAATTCCAAAAAGCTCATCGATTTAAAGAAAGCACGAGTTGCATAGCTATATACTTTATATTATTATGCAATAAAGAAGCAACATAATGACAAAAAAAGTTGAAGAATTTAGGCATAAGTAGCTACGCATTAGGGACCCATGATCGAAATTGGTAGGTTAAAGAGCATACTCAAACAAAGAAGTTGAGTCTCAACTCCCTTAAAATTAGTATTTTAATCTGCATCTTAGGCTAGTTTAACAGTAAAAATTTTGAATTGGTCAATCTTTTTATTCAGTTTTTATTATTTTTTCGATTTAGTTTAATTATCTTTCTAGTTTAAAATTAATCAGTTTATTAATTAATCTAGCAGTTTTCGTAAACTAATCAATTTTTATAAACTAAAATAAATAAATTAATTTTCATTTAACAGTTTTTTTCAATTAAACTTTAAATTTTTCAATTTCTATAATCACTTTTTAAATTCTTTAATTTTATTTGAGTATGTCTTTGGTTAACTTGGGGGAATCAAATGGTAATAGAAATTATAATAAAAATATTGCCCGAAAAGCAGATATAAAAATACTGTTCATCCAATCGTAATATGTTGCTAACCATCTTTTTTTGTTCCTTACTTATTCCTTTATTCTTATATCACCTAACCAAGCAACCCCTTAATTTTTAACTAGATGGTTTAATATTTCTTGAGCTTCTTAAACCTTAAATTTTTTGTCTTACCGATTTAACTTTCAGCTCAGTTTTTAAAACATTAATCTTAACAAAGAGAAAATTATAAATTAATTTGTCGGTTTGTAAATTTTTTTAATTTTTCTTTTTTAAACACGAATCAACTCAAAATAATAATAACGACACTTTGAAATCAAATTTACAGGTTAATTTAGAAATTTAAGAAAATAAATAAATTGTTTTGACCAACTTTTTTCAATATTATTTTCTTTTGGATATTACTTGTTGATTGGTTTTTACTAGTGCCTTAAGGAGGTCCAATGAAAAATTACTCATCCTTTTTAAAAAAGCAATGAGATCACTTATACCTTCTGTTTAACTAAAGATTTTTAAAAAATTAGATTAATTAAGATTTGACATTAAAGTGGCTCATTATGCTTGTAAGCTGGAGAGAGCAAATAAAAGTACAAAGATAAAAAAAAACAAAAGTTACTATTTTTGATCTTATAATAGTTTCAAAGCAACAAAAAGAGCCTAACCAATATCTTGTGATGGACCAATATAACCATCATGACAAAAAAGAAGAAGCTATTCTTTTTCCTTTTTTTTCAAAAAAATAAAATTTAATTTTTAAATTATTTTTTCGTAACCCAACTCAGCTATTAAACTTAAGTAAATTCAACTTAAATTAATTATTTAAAATAATTATAATAATTATTAATTTGATCTGGATTTAAAACGTATAATATTCAATTTTAAATAAAATAATGTCAAATTTTGTTTACAAATTGGTTTAAGTCCTTTTTTTTAGTATAATTATTTTATTTATAGTATACTCATTCGGTCCACCTGATCTTTCCTGATTCAATCGATTCTTAAGAACTTATCTTTCAGCCATTCAAGTAGCAAAAAAACGAGATCCAATTGTCTAACTTCCACTTAAATTGGGTCTCGGTTTCATTCTTATGGAGTCAAATCTGAGATTTATGACTTTTGCTCTAATAATAATAATAATAATAATAAAGAAATTAATTTAATTAGAAAACATTAATAGATGGTGGCAGAAACATGTGGCCAGCCATTTATAGTTATATATTAATGTATGGTTCACATGAATTGAGGAAAAGGTGTCAAAATATTGTGATCTTGCTGAGTGCTTATATTAGAGTAGTTTAATGGAGATTGATGCCTTGGTCTAAGGTAGGCTCTGTTGGATTTTGAAGTTTGATTCCATTTTAAACTAAAGAGAAGAAAAAGTAAGAGGTAGGCAATAAACTAAGAACAGTGCCCTAATAATTCCAAGGAAGAGAAAGGTAGCAGGTGTGATGTGGTAAGTAAAGTACTCGTAGGTAGGCGGAGAGAATCATCAAAAAAGTCAATTAGCTCTTTGCCATGTTTTAATCATTATTGTTCTGTGGTTAACAATTAGTCAAATTTTTAATTAATAAGTTAATTTTTATAAATTAATAAATTTTTATAAATTAAAATAAATCATTTAATTTTCATTTAATAATGTCTTTGTTTAATTAAATTTCAAACTTTTTTATGAGTAGGAATAATCTTTTTTAATCATATTTAAAAAATTTTAATTTTATTCAATTTTATAACGGTTTAATACCAATTTGACTTTTTAAATCTTAAACTTTTAGTTTTATCGATTTAATCTTCAATCCAATTTTTAAAACATTGAGTAGAGCTGAAAACAAATGGTCTAATTCTGACCTGATTCAAATTAATCAAGTTTTAAATTGAGTTCAAATTTTCTCAAAATTTCAAGCTTCAAGTTGTGTTTGCACTCAAGCTACCCAACTTAACTCAACCGGAAGCATGAAATTTTCATGTAAAATAACATAATTTTGAATAAAATGATGTCTTTTTTGAAATTTAAAAAATAAAAAATAGAATTTTTACCAAATCGAGCTTCAAACTACTCTAACTTGATCAGCTCAGGCTTGAAATCTTGGATCCGATTGTGATTTGGGTTGAACTCAATTTCAAAAACAAAATTTTGAGAGGGCCTAATTCGATTTGATCCATTGTCATACCTATAAATAAGGTTCAGAAAATAATTCACAAACAACCCGAACAGTGTTATTATGGTTTGAATCAAACTTAAGTGGAAAAGTTGTACTTTTGAAAAACCTAAGCTAAATTTAGGCTATATAGTTTGATATGATTTGATGGAGACAAAATAATATCATTTTGTTTCACTCAAATTTCGATATATGCTATTTTGACTTGACCCAAAGTTTGAAAATTTTACATGAAATAACGTAATTTTGGATTAAATAATATTGTTATAAAATTTAAATTTTAAAGTAATAAATTTAATCGAATCAAACTTCAAATTAATTAAACCTGATTGGTTTAAGTCTGAAATTTCAGATTCGATTGTGATTCGAGTTTAACTCGAGTCCAAAAATAAAATTTTGGTTAATGCTCGAATTTTATTGAACTTAATCCATACCGTGCTATTGGCATGCTTAAAAGGTAGGATTGAAAGAACAATTCACATACAACTCGAACTGTTTTATCAAGAATAGAATTAAACTCAAGTAGAAAAAAAATATTTTTTAAAATTTAAGTTTAATAATTTGATCTGATTATCGTTTTGTTTAACTTGAATTTTGATACGTCTTTGAACTTTCAATTCTACTTGTTCATGATCGAGTTTCAATCCACCCGTAAGTCAAAGAAAAGGTCGAACCAAATTCGAGTGTAAGGATGCTTCTCAATTCATTGTGAGATTTCTAATCATTTTGACTGGTATCATTAAATTGAAATGTACATTGACTAAATCTTAGAATATGCATACTAATTATATATTCCAAAAAATAGAAATAAAAACTATTTAAAAAATTAAAAATTTAAAATCAATTTAAACTAGTAAGAGAAGAGATTTAATGTTTAATAAGTTTTGTTAG
>JAOQML010000196.1:38121017-38142411 GCA_027568935.1 Erythroxylum urbanii
CGTCCGTCTCCATTTCATCAGGGACAAGATCAACAGTGGAGAAGTTGACCTAAAGAAAATAAAAGGAGAACATAATCTGTCAGATTTTGGGACAAAAATGGTTCCAATAAAGAAATTCATTTTCTATAGAGAGTTTCTACAGATAAATGAAGCATCTTGAAAAAAAAAGGAAGCTTACCCGTTGATCTCATAACACCGGAGAAAAATTAGGGTTTCGGATTTGTTGAAATCATCACAAATTGAAGGATTGCGTGAGGATTCATGGAGAAGGAGGGAATAATGTGAAGAATAACATAAGATTCTCCATAAACCCTCACATAATCACTTCAGATCCAGAACAAATATTTGGATTTTTCGGATAAGAGTTGTGCGTGGGTGTGAAGTGAAGAAGATAGCACTGGAGACTTCGAAGAAGAGAAGAAAACTTAAAAGGCACCAGACTAAAAGTTCAAAATGCACAGCATAAAGGGGCATTAGTCATGCACGTGGACAGCTCATTATCTGGACAAGCGGAATACACAACTAAAACGCAGCACTTCAATAAACGTTAATGGTTTTAACATGACGCATGCGTGAACAAAAAGAAATGGTCTGCACATGCCCAAACAACAAAAGGGGCATAGGCGTAAAACGCACAGCAGAAGCTACAGTAGTGGTCATGTGAGGAAAGCATGCATTGACTCGGTCAAATTAATATATCCGAAGGCAGCATTATCCTCAACACTTATAAATAGGACCAGAGTTCAACACAGAGAATACAACATACACTTACAAGCCTACTGAGTTTACATTGTCTGTGATTCAAGTAAGAAAATAATGAGAGTGCTAGAGTACCTATCAAAAGGGTACTAGGGAGTTTGTGAGAAACTCTTGCAGGTGTTTTCAGGAAAAACACTCAATCTCTTGTATACCTTCTTTCTTGATATTAGTAAAATCCGGTGTGTGATTTTCGACCCTTGGACGTAGATAGCTGTATGCTATCGAACCAAGTAAATTGTGTGTCTTCTTTACTTTTCTTGCAAGTCTTCCATCTCTGCAAAATCAAGTCCAAGCAAATCATCATCAGATCGGAAAGTATTATACAGAAATAATACAAAGATTTCTAATAGGGGCCAACATCATCCTCCGCACAACATAAGCCTGCCCGTCGTCTTCATCATACTCCTCTTCTTCCTCAACCCCGTCTGGTTCACAGTAAATCTCCTCATCTTCTTCCTCTCGATCCAGCACATTGACTGTTTTTTGGTTAGGACATTCGTTCGATCTATGTCCTTGCTGATTGCACCGAAAACACTTCCCAACAGTGGGCCTTACATAAGGATTATTTGTCCTCTTAGATTCTCTGTCTCGCCCCTCATTCATGGGACGTTTGCCGATTGCGTTATCTTCTATAGATTGCTTGTTCAAATTCTTTGAGTTGTTTCCGCGATCAGGTTGATTTACAGCAGCCTTATTGCCATCTGCACTATCCCTGTATCCACCAAAACCACCAAAACTCCTTCTGCCTCGCTCCTGCTGTATCAACTCAGCTTTCAAAGCCAAATTCTTTGCTTCACTCAAAGTTCGAATTACTTGCACACTAATTTTATCTCTCAAGTTCACCCATAACCCTTCTAAATATCGAGCCACTTGCTGCCCTTCAGACTCCAACAAATTATTTCGTTCTGCCAACCTCATAAATTCAGCTGTGTATTCATACACTGTCCTACTACCCTGCTGACATCTCTGATACTGTTGAAACAAAACCTGTTCATAACCCGAGGGTAGAAATTATAGTTTCAACAGATGCTTCATCCTATTCCAGGTTTGTACAGGGAGTTTTCCTTTTCTCTCTCTTCTGGATTGAACTCGCTCCCACCAAGCCGAAGCCATCCCCTTCAAGCTACAGGCTACCAGTTTTACCCGCCTTTCTGCTGGAGTTTCCGAATAATCAAAGAACCTGTCTATTTCCGCAATCCAATCTAGAAACTCCTCAATTCCCAAACTACCATTAAAGCAAGGAATATTAACCTTTAATCAGAAATCTCCACCTTCTCGATCTTCGTTCCATCTTTGCCCATATCCGTTTCCCCTTGGATTTCGATTGAACCGATGTGGTTCAAAATCGAATTCTTCTTCTGAGTCATCTTCGTAAGCAGGTTGTCTACGTGGAGGCTCTGGTCTGTTGATAGGTTCACCACGAGCAGCATATCCTGGCTGTCTCCTACCATCATTCCTTTCCCTATTCGGTCCAAGACCGCAAGCATCCAAACGATCTGCAAGCTCCTGAAAACGTTCCTCGAAACGCCTGGACATGCGATCCATTCGTTGCTCAAGATGTTGCTCCAAACGTTGCAACACCGTATCCCCATGTGGGGCTCCATCCTCCTGATCACCGTCATGGAGAACACTGCTATCACCACCAGTCGCCATGCTCTGATACCACCTGACGCAGCGTAAAAGCGTTCAAAGAAAAATAAACCCTAATTAGGTTTAGAGAAAGTCTATAATTTGATTCAAAATAAGCTGCTTAACAAAATAACATCGTTTGCCTTATATAGGTGAATAGAAAATAACAAAACACGGAAATAACAAAACAGTCCTTAAATAATTAAAATGGCAGTTTGACTCCCTAATTCTATCGTGGGCTAAAATCGGACATCGTGTGCATAAGTTATGAGATTTTAAGCAATCTGCCGTAAATCTTGCTGCAGTCAACGTCTTCTAGAAAATTCAGCGCTATCTGCTCCACATCAATATTACCATTCTCCCAAATAAACCAAGCACATCTTTAAATTTGAACTCGAATGTGATTGAGTCTGAATGGTTCAACTTGAAGTCCAAATTCAAGTCCAATTAGTCCGACCTAATTTTGGTCAAGTTTAAACAAAATTGTCAAATTCGAACTCCTCTTCAAATTTAACAATTCAAGTTAAATTGATCAAATTTTGAACCTACGAGACTAACCAAATAACTAAAAATTCTTTCGTAAGATAAAAACATTTTGATTTTAATTTTCTAAAATGATGATATTTTAATCTTTAAATGTAAAAAACTCAAGATCAACTTTTCATTTAGAAATAAAATCGAAACAACATTGTTTTATACAATATTAGTCGGTCGAATCTATATAAATGTGTAGATGAGATGGATTAGAACAACATTGGAACAGCAAAAATAAAACAGGTGATCTATTCCCCGAAATCAATCCAAGCCTGCCAATAATTGATTACTTGGAAAGTAACCCAATTCAGGGATACTGTTCTAAGGCTACTTTCAACATAGGATAAGGGTATATTTTAAATTAAAACTCCCAAGTGGTTTCCTTTTAGCTTTATACTCCACCACCCTCCTTTTAATTGTATTTGGTGGGTTGTCCTTGTCTTTAGGGATAATTGGAAGCACTAGTCTTCCACAAAACCATTTTTTAATTACACCTAATTAATTTCTATTATTATATCATAAAACAAGACAAATCACATATTCCAATCGTCAATCCACTCTTGTCCTTGTTTCTCCCATCTACCCTCCTCAAGTTATAGACATATAGACATCTAACTGATCAAGCCATCAAAAAAATGCTCTTAATTATAGTAATAAAGTTTTAAAATCTGGATTATAAGTTATATGAGAGTATGAGTTATTATCATAATTATAAACAATACCAGTGTAATAAAACAATAAATAAAATCATATTATAATGCAAGATTAAAGGTATTTCTATTACAATTTAAATTAGATAATATCGATTTATAAATTATTTGATTTAGTTTTCAAACTACTTAATCTGATCCACTCAATCTTGCTTATATCTCTTTTTTTAATCAAAATGTGATTTATATTTTAATGTTTCACAAAAGTTTAAGTAAGTCTCTGATTTTTTTGTACCATTTTACACTCTAACATTACTAAAATAGTGTTTATTATACTCTAATATTACTAAAATAATACTCATCATACTTTTAATAAGGTTCAAAAGTGATAACAACGATAACGATAAGGGCTTATCCATATTTTTCGTGAAACATTATATTTTTAATTAATGTTTAAAGAAATCATTTTTAAGATCACGTTAATACTTAATAGGTCTAAATTTTTTAGTTGAGACATGACATACACTAAATTTATGACTTGTATAGTAGAAGTTGTCAACAGCTTAACTGAGTTAAGATTTAGGGTACTACTAGTACTATCTTGAAAACGTTGAAGTATAACATGATTCCATAAATAATGGGGAAGACTAACTTAGACATTCTAAGAAATATAAAGATTAAGATATACCAAGAAGATGAAGATAAGAATAAAACCATGTACTTCACAAGATGCAGGGTTTGAGGGAGATTTTGATAATTTCCAGTGGAAGTCACACTCAATACAGTTATCTGATTTGATTAATTATTTAAATCCACTAACTTCATAGACTTAGTTGTCCCAAAAACAGAAACTTGGTCTTCTTACTTAGACCTTTATGCTTCTAATTTCAAACTATAAAAAAAAAAGCCAAACTTTTGTTTCCTTTACTTAATAAAGCTTCCAATCTTCCTTCACTTAAGTTTTTCTTTAGAATATAGATAGTAAGCTTTTGTTTAGGTTTATTGTCCAGCAAGAGACTTGCTTAAACATGGGTCTCATGCTTCTCAAGAAGATGATGATTCTCTTCCTTCTGGTCTCTGCATCATTCCTGTCAACTTCTGCAGGTGGGTTTACATTTACTATTCTTTTTCTGTAGTTTTAATTGGTGCATTATCAGAAATCTTTCACCAGAGAAGCCATGGAAGGTAGCTTCAAACAGGTTTAGATGTACGCGGATAGAACTAGACCAAGTTCAGAATATCATTAGAAGTTACAGATACTCCCTTCATCACGTAACTTTCCAAAGTAGCTGTCTGATTTGTTCAAGCTAACAAGTATAAATTCCCTGCTTTTTCTTAAAACTTTCCTTCACAGGTCGACGATCCCAGTTCATGAAGAACTTGGTTGAGCAAGTTGACGAGGTTTGTCACGAATCATATATTTCACTCAATCTTGAGCTGTTTCCCACCTGGGTTTTGCTTCCTTAACAACAAAGAGTCTTCTTCTTCAAAGATCGAAGAGTTTAGACGTCTCATTTCGATTGGTTTCAGATTATTCTTTTGGAAAATGTAAAATCACTGACTTGTGTTCTTATTTAGCAGGGACATGGAACGACTACAGTTCATAAAAGATTTTCTAGAGTTAGTACCAAAGACTATGGAGAATATGATTCGGCACCAACGGTTGTCAGGCCTCCTTTCAAGCGCATACCAAATTAACATAAACAGCAGCCGAGCTTGAGAGTTCTTAGTACGTAGCGTAGCAGTCAAAGCTTATACCTAAATAAATGATCAGTGTAGGTACGTACTTTGGATGTTTATACGTACCAAGTCCTAGGGTATACGTTCGAGGTGCAGTACAGTTTTGAATCCTAATATTACGTTTCATCTATGTATAAATAAAGCATTTTTTTAGTAGGAAATTGTAAGTATATGCTTGTGTGCATGTTCAACATAAACATGGCTATTTACATTAGACACAAAGAAATTCAATAAATAGCTAATTTACTTCACAACTTATAGTAATTGGATATATAAATCTTGATAAGGTTCGAATATCTGATAACTATGCCATTGACAGGATTTTCAAGCACATAATTTGAAGTTAGGAGTGGAAAAAAATTTTAAGTTGAGATTTAACATAATTTACATTTTTTTCAAGTTTTCTTTTATGAACTTACATGTGTTGGATCATAAGAAGTTTTAATCTATAGGCATCATATAACAAAACTAGTTAGTGACATTAGGAAGTTAATATGTAAAAAATTATCATCATCATCATCATCACATCTAGTCCAAGTCTCGTATCAAAACGGAATCTGAGAAAGTCTGATAGTACGCAACTTTACCCCTACAAAATAAAGAAACTGTTTTCAATAGACTTACATGTGAATATGATAATAAAATATCAAGTTCAAAAAATTGAATAAAGGAATTAATTGAATCAACTAAGCATTATACAATTGCTTATACTCACTCTTAACCTTATTTTAGTAGTTTAATAAATTAGGACTCAATATCATTTGCATGTGAAATATATTGTACATACTTTATCATAATCAAGAAGAAATTTGAGAAATATATTTTTTAATCCTTTTGATTATCAAATCACTTTTTGGGAAACTTTTAAAATGGTTGTAGATCAAAATTTTCTCAAATAACTATATTTTGATATTTGAAAGAATTTGAAAAGTTTTGAAAAGTTTTGTTTTAAGATCTTTGGTAAGAAAAATACGATGATGATTCAGGCACTAATATTTGAATTTTAGATAAACTAATAGACCGGAATGACAATGTGATCGACCAATGTCTCTTGGTAATACGTTACATGAGTTTGTTACTACATTGATTGAAATGAATATAGTTTTCTTTAACCACTATTTTAGGTTATTTTGAATAAAAATATACTATACATGCGTTATGAGAATTACCTTGAACACATTATAAATTTTTATAAGAGCCTTGAAATACTAGAAAGTGCAAATGTAGATAACATAACATATATTGAACTTTTGCTTATTGGTGTGAGCAAGAGAGCAACGATTTAAGATATATGGTTATACAATTATTGTAATTAGCGGAATTATTTTGCATACACATCGTGGATGTCGGATTATTCTTCACCCATGATAAAGTAAGATGATTATAAAAATTTCACTTTATCCATAACAAAGAAAATATTGCAAAGGAAGTTTCTCTTTACCCACTAAAGAAAATATTATATTTCTAAATGAAACTTGAGATAAATTAATTTTATATCTTTTTTCTATTTATTAATTATTATTTTAATCACTTATCATATATGAGTTTGTCATAATAAAAAATTAGAGTAAATCATTTATTTATTAATTTAAAAATAAGGCAAAAAGTGAAACCACACATAATTCATCCCCTATTATATGTCATCTATAGATCAACATATGGTATTAAATATTATGGATAGAATTCTCTTGTGTATCCATTTTAAACTCAAAACCTAAACTTTAAATTCTAATTGATATAAAATGGTAGGTTGAAAATTAGAGTAGAATTCTCTTTCCACTTTAAGTTATAATATTATGCACCAAATTCTAATTGATATAAAATGTTAGGTTGATAATATTTGGATTAGCACGCTGATGCATATAATTCTTTTTTAGTTATTTATTAATTTTGGAACCTCAACTAGAGAGTTACAGGGATAACAATGAACCAATAACGATATAATAGAGCAGATCTCCATAAGAATTTTAAGATAGACAAAGATGACTACAATGGTAGAATTTGATAATTTCCAATAGCCATCATCATTATTAAAATTATCTTGTGAAATAACTACATATGAACGGTACAATTTGATAATTTCCAATAGCCATCATCATTATTAAAATTATCTTGCTTATGATCATTCCACAAATCCCATAATTTCCTAGACTTAGTGCCTAGCAACATAAAAGTGGTCTCCTTCAACCATTCTTGTTCCATTTTTAAGCTCAAAACCAAAACTTTTTGTTTGCTTTAGTCAATAAAAAATCAAGTTTCATTCTATCTCTAGGATTGCCACTTTAAGTAACTCTAATTGGTGGTGTTTTGGAAGTTAGATATTATATATTTAGGCTTATTCTATTGAAAAAGAGTAAGAGGGTCTGCAAAGATATTCTAAGTTGCTCAAACATGAATGTCATGCTTCTTAGGAAAACCACTCTTCTCTTCTTTCTCGTCTCTGCATCATTTCTAGCTTCTTTTGAAGGTGAGTATTTTCTCTGTTTGAGATCAAAATAACAACTTTTTGGTCAATTAATTTTTAAGTAATCGATTAAAATTATATTGTTTTATTTGAATCGATTTTCATTTCAAACAATCTTTACAATTTCAAGTTTAACTCAAATTTTGATTAATTCGTTAACTTTGAGTTAGATCGAGTCGAATCATATTTACTATTTCTAAATCTTACTGGTATATTATGGTGAACTTTCACCGAGAAAACCTTGTCACTTGAGCAGCTATACAAGATAAAATCCATTAATAATGTATAAATTCATGTAAAAAATAAACAAATTTAGAACTCAAAGTTGCATGTTCTTCGAGTTATCAATATAATTAAGTTTACTGCTTCTGCTTCACAGGTCGAAAATTCAAGTTCATGGAAGATCATGAGGTTTGTTCTCACTCATCTAAATTACTTCAACCTTTTATTTATTTAGTTATTAGAATTTTATGGTAGATTTTTTTAATTTTAGTGATCGATTTCTTATGTTATTATTGATTTTTTGACAAGTTAAAAAAACAAAATAATTTAACAATTTTTTTTTTGCATAATTAACAATATCCCATTATTTTTATTGTAGTTTTTTATATAACACTCTCATATTTTTCTGGTGGTGAATTAATTATTTTTGTTATATTTATTTACATGCCAGGAACTATCAAGGGAGCCATCGGAGGACGAATTGGCAATTGATCATGGAAGGCTTTTAACTGTAGTTAACATCAACAACGACTATGGAAAAACTGACCCAAAGCCACGTTTAGTTAGGCCTCCTTCGAAGCCCATGCCATCTTCTTCATGGTTCTCAGATCATAATCAACCATGAGACTCAGAATTCTCCAAGCAGCAATGGCCTGGCATGTCTATAAATAAATGAAAAAGAAATTCTACGATGTATCTTTTTATAAAAAATAATGAGCCAAGTCGGACCGGATTAAGAGTGATCCTATTAATAGGCTGCTCAAGTCTAGTTGAATTTGATTTGTGTGATCCGAGTGTTTGAGTTGTTCCAAAATGACACCGTTTTAATTTCACTTTATAAAATAATATCACTTTCTATCTTAAATTTTTTAAATTTACATACTAAAATAATCTCAATTTGATTAAGTTACACTATGATAATACCATTTGAAAAGAGAATTTGCACCATTAGAGTCGGTCAGGCCGAAGTCAATTTGCTAAGGCTAATATCATCAATGTAAGTATGTATTATAATTGAAGTCTTCATTAAAAGGAAGCTATTTAAGTTTGATAATAGATCGACTCGAGTCGGATCAAGAGTAAATTCTTTTAATAAGTTGTCCGAGTCCATTTAAAAGTGTTTGAGTTGTTATAAAATCACTCTTCTTTCACGTCACTTTCTAAAATAAAATTGTTTTGCACTTAAAATTTTTAAATTTATAAATCAAAACAACGTTATTTTGAGACTTTTTTGGGATAATATATTAAATAATATAACACATAGCATAAACCTTATTACGTGTCTCGAATCGTTCATGAAAGAGAAATAAACGAAAGAAGTGCAAAATACCTGATTTCGGTTTCATTTCAACTTCTGAAGCAGTTTATGTGACCAAAACGAGCTCCAATCTTTCAAGACTTTCACGGAAATCGTTCATTAGCACATGGTTAACATCTTTTTACAATTTTCTTAAAACGTAAGCGCTCTTAACATATCAGATAATCCGTTTACTTACGGATGATATGAACAACTATGGAAACCTTAACCTTTATATATAGCTTTTATATCGGGCTTCTTTATTATAGGCCCGATATGGGTCTGGTCCACACTAATTGGTATCCATTTTCCTCCTAGAGTTAGACCCATTGACTTAGATCATTTATTAGGTCAGTTTATTATCTTTTTCTGAATCAAATTATATAACTTAACCGATAAGTTATTGAAAAATCGAAAAATACAATTAGTGGTTGTCCAACTTTATAAGAAATGACTAAATTATCCAATATTCTCCCCCTTGAACAATCATCAATTGTAGTTTTGACTAAAGTTTAAAAATAGTTTGAAAACTCGGTTAGGTCACACTACTATATTAGTACCAAATTTAGAAGTTAAAAACATTTGATCCAAAGATAATGAAAGTCCAACATTTCGTCTTGCAAGGCTTTCGATACCAAAAAATATCAAATATATGCGTCATGTGTGACATAGGTTCAATATAATCACGAATATCTAATACCTTACTAACATGAATGAGAAAATAGAGTGTGGCAAACTAGGATGATACATGTATGATCTAATATCATCTTCATTTGTCGGTCTAAATTTCTTCAACTTTATGCTAAACTGCATATGCTAAATCGCATCAAAGAAATCTTGTTTTCTCTCACCAAATACTAAACATCATTAGAGAAAACTTATTTTCTCTTACCAAATGCTAAACAACATTAGAGAAAACCTTTATGCTCTCTAATCGAATGTTAAATTGCATTAGAGAACCTTTATAGGATAAAGAACTTATATCCTCATATGTCATGTTTAAACGTATGGATATCCATTTTAAATTGTATGTGTGTAAATGACATATACTTAAGGTCAATCTGTATATATGTCCAATGACCTTTAAAATGCCTAAAATTGACACAAATCTTAAGACTTTCGTATGTATTACGACTATATACAAGAACAGTTATTACTGAGGATAAAAAGATGATCATCTATATTAATAAATAATCATAAAATCATAATACATCAAAATGTATAAACATTACTATTATCTGAGGACCTCAACACGTCCATACTGGATATATGTTTAACAAATACTAGTGGGCGAAGTCCTTTAGTCAACAGATCGACTAACATCTCCTCAATCCTTATATGCTCCATTTCGACGTCACCTTTCTGAATCAACACTGCAGCAAGATTATAACAATACATCTGAATGGGTCTAGCTACCAAATCTACCATAGACAACTCAGAAATCAAGTTTCTGAGTCAAACCGTCTGTGTAGCAGCTCCATAGCATGCAACGAACTCTGCATGAATGGTCGATAGGTCGAGGAAGTTATTAGTATCTACTTGACACTCTTCTACGATACTAAACTATCTACCAACATAAAAATATATCCTAAAGTGGATTTGTGATCATTAGGACACATAGAAAATCGGAGTCTGTGTATCCTATAAGGTTTAAATCGTTGACTTTCCCATGTGTCAATATATAATCCCTGGTAACCTTTAGGTATCTCAACACTCACTTAATTTCATTCTAATGGTCTATACCTGAGTTAGCTAGATATCGACCCAGTAGTCCAACAACAAATGCAATGTCTGGTCTAGTGCACACTGGGCATACATCAGGCTACTAAGCGTACTAGAATACAGAACATTCCTCATAACCTCTCTCTTAACTTCATTCTTTGGATACTGTGTGAAAGATAATCTCTCACCATGAGATATAGATGCTACAATAGGTCTACAGTCAGCCGTATTAAACCTTTGTAACACTCAATCAATATATGCTCTTTATAAGAGGCTTAATAAGTATTGAGATTTGTCCTGGTGAATGTATATACCGAAAACAAAAAATGCTTTACTATGTCCTTCATGTCAAAATGCTTGGCCAAAATTTGCTTAACTTCATGCAATATGATCAAGTCATTTGACGCGAGCAATATGTCATCCATATACAGTCATAGGAAGATGACTTTGCTCCACCTGACTTTATAATATAAGCATCTTTTGACTTTGTTCTCCACAAAGTTGAAAGAGGTGAAAACCTCATCAAACTTTAGGTACTATTGTCTAGAAGCCTGTTTCAAATCGTATATTGATTTGGTCAACTTACAAACTTTGTCAGTTGCACTTTGATCCTGAAATCCTTCAGGTTGCTCCATATAGACCTCCTCATAAAGATTACCATTCAGGAAAGCGATTTTAATGTCCATATGATATAGCTCCATGTTATAATGAGCTACTATTGTCATAATCACTATAAATGCATCCTTAGAGGATATAAGAGAGAAGGAAACATTGAAGTCAACTCCTTCTCTCTGAATAAATCCCCTGACAACTAATCGCACCTTAAACTACTCAACTTGACCTGTATGTCCTTTTTGGTCTTAAATAGCTACTTACAACTGACAGGTCTGTAATGTTGAGGTAAATCAACCAGCTCCCATACTTTATTGTGCCTTATAGATTACATCTCATCCTTCATCGCTTCCCATCACAAGTCTGCATAGGATCCAGAAATGGCTTTTGTAAAAGTATCTGGATCCACAACATGTCCTATATCATAGTCTTGCTTACCCAAATAGACTATGTAATCTGATGAGATAGTTGGTCGTCTCTCTTTGGTGGATCTACGCAATTGCATAGGTTCTTGTATCTCAGGAACTTTTGCCTAAACAGGTATACTTCCTGTGTCTACTCAGGAATGGTACTCGGACCTTAATCTATTGGACCTAACTATATGAGCAGCGAATACGTAATTATAGTATCCATCCTGCTATCTTTTGGAGGGTGCGAGGGGTCACCCTCATTATGGATCCATCGTATTCTAAAAATTTAGTCGTCTGTGATTCTACTATTTTGACCCCTCATTCTCTACAATAAAAGCTGTAGCTCTTAGAGTGGTCCAGATATCCTACTAGATAGCAACAAGTGAAACAAAATTACAATTTACTTTCATAAGAATTATATAACCGTACCTCAGCAAGGCAGCCCCACAAACGAATGTGTACAAGGCTTGGTTTCTACTCTTTCCCTAGTTCAAAAGGTGTCTTAGGTACTGACTTACTTAGGACTCTATTTAAGATATATATAATGTCGTCTTGATAGCTTGGCCTTAAAGGTATTCGAGTAGGTTAGTCCTACTCTGCATTGACCTCATCATGTTCTTTAAGGTCCAATTAAATCTTGGTCAATTTATCCCTACACCAATCAATACATGTTTCCAGATCATCGAAGTTCAGAGTTGGGAGAACGTTATCCTTTATCAATCTCTTAATCCTCTCCCTAGAAATATGGCCAAGGTGTTTATGCCTCAACATGTATGATGTTTCCTTTATAGAGGCTCTCTTACGAGTAACAAGTTCGGTAATATAAGAAGAAGCATACATTTCGTTAAGGGTAAGACACATTCTATATAATCTGTAGGATAAGAAGGTAGTTCTTGTATGTCTTGTATTGTTAGAATTATTTACAACTGAAGTATAAAATACAAAATGATAACCCTTTTTATCCAAAACTGATACAAAGATCATATTCCATCTAAAATATAGTATATAAAAAGTGTCTCGTAAAACCAATACAAACCTTGTATCGAGGTTCAAACCTACATCCCCTATATACAAAATGTTCACCTCTTCATTGTTGCCGACCATCTGCTTCTCCTCTCCTTTAGTCGACCTTCTCATGGATTTAAACCCCTGCATTATGGAAGCAACATGATTAGAAGCTCCACTATCTAGCCACCAAGAACTTGATGTAGCTATAGCTAAGTTGGATTCATGAATCATGTAGGCTAAGGAGTTACCTAATAGCTCTTGTTTAACCTTCCAAAGTTTGTACTTCAGGTAATCAGATTTACTATGCCCCTTCTTCTTACAGAAGAAGCACCTCATACTCTTCATATCATGTGGGCCCTTGGCAATGCTAGATAATCCAGTCTGAATCTACGGAGAGGATTTTGATTTCTTACCCTTACCTTTTGATTGTTGGGGCTTCGCCTTTCCCTTACCTTTAGCAGCTACATACAAGGCTGTATGAGGAGAACTCTTAAGTTTCTCTTCAGCTGCAGTACGCTAAAAAATCAGGGCATTGATATCCCAAGTCTCATCCTGAGAGATGTATGATGTCACCAACATCTCAAACTCTCGTAGGAGCGTATTAAGTGCTTGATGTACTATGAGTGTGTCAGGAATGAGTACATCACTCATAGTACATCTAGTGTCTTCAGTTTACTTTAAAGGTAAACCATCCTGATGATATACTATCTGACGCCTCCTTCTCCTGTGTACCTCCTAGAGAATAAGTCTTTAATCAAAGTGCTCTACTCCGCATAGGAAGACACCTTGCACCTCTGGAAAATACTGTCCATGAACTCCTTTGCTATGAATGTGTCCAGTAATCCACTTAGCAGATGATCTGGGATCGACCTCTCGATGGTCAAATAACACATCCTATTTGACCGCTCCCAGATTGCCATAACTGCCTTATTAGTTTCCAAGCAAATATCAGTAAGTGGAGAAGGTCTCTCAACTAGCATTGCCATGTTGATGTTGGCCATCTCCAGGGCAAACTCAACATCCTTCTTCCACTTCTTGAAATTGAAACCAGTCAAGATCTCAATTGTGACTGCATTGTTATTTACAGAAAAGGTGACTACAAAACAAAGAGACAATGTAAAGATCAGTATAAATGCAGGATAACAACGATACTTAAAGCATTAAAATAATATCTATATTGAGAATTTGATCACACATATTATGAACACCTGTGGGTTGAACACATAATATAAGCAATTAAACCTCTACATAAAAACGATTAGAGTACAAACTATTAACTCTTATGATATTACCACATGTGAGTGAATAAATCATTCAAGCAACAACTTTCCTCTATCTTATGCTTTCATATACATCTCAAAATCTCATGTAAAGTCAACATATGTGGGCAAAATAACCAAACATTAGACCAAAGATATTCTCCAACATGTAAGCGGTACAATTCAAATATTGACATGAAAGGCCACTGTGGTGATTACAATCTCACCAGTACCCAAAAAGACCACAAATACAAGCAATACATCCTTATATTATCCTCACATTCTATACGAGCATATTGTATGTGAAAATTAACTATAAATAGAAAAAACCAAATGCACAGTCAAATAATCACATACTGGTATTGAAAACATTGTCTTTAAACTTTATCTGAGACTTTTATCTTTAAAATTCTCAATCAGAGTAACTATTGTGCTTTCCCGAATAAAGAACCTACCACATGAGATACGAAACCTTAAGTGACTCCCTTATGTGTAGTTCGGAGCACAAAAATTCGCTCAAAATTAGCTATAAAAACTTTTCTGGAATCAAATTACCAACATAATTTATCCAGAAAAATTAAAAATTTCTCTTTAAAAATTCCCCCAACTCGAAAACTGACACAAAAGTCGGGGCACCCTTACAGGAATTTTAAATTTTTTTCTTTTTTTGTTGTTGATGTCAGCGCTGACGTTAGCCCCAGATAATGGCTGCGAGTTGTTGGGGCGCATGTGCAATGCACGCGCCCCACAAGGTTTACTAGTGGCTCGTGTAATGCACACACCACCATGCACCACGTGTTCCCATCTGCGCAGTCCACATGTTGGGTGCCAACCAAATTGCTCGTGGGTGGTTACTGTAGTAACGTCGAGTGCGTGTGGTGCACGCACCTGACAGTGCAATCTCCCTCTGATGGGGAGGACGATTTTCGGTAGCCTTGGGAGCCTTTTTTGCACTTTGTGGCCCGTTTTTAATAGCTAACCTCATTTATACCACTTTTACACAATCATATACATAAAAAACCCGATAAGTGAATCAAAAACTAATGGATAAAAATCGGAAAAACCTTCGTTTTTGACAACCTGATAACATAATCATTCTGATACCACATGTAACACGTAACATGAACTTTATTATGTGTCTCGGATTGTTCATGAAAGGGAAATAAACAAAGAAAATGTGGAATACCTGATTTCGGTTCCATTCCAACTTTCGAACCAATTTTCATGGCTAAAACAAGTTCCAATCTTTTGGGACTTTCATAGAAATCGTTTACCGAGATGTGGTTGACGTCTTTTTACAGTTTTATCAAAATGTAAGTACTCTTAACGGGTCAAAGAATCCATATGCTTACGAATAACATGAGCAACTACAGAAGACCTTAACCTTTATATATAACTTTTATATCAGGATTTCCCATCACAGGCACGATATGAATTCGATCTACATTAATCGGGATCCATTTTTCTCTTAGACTTCGAACCATTGACTTAGATCATTTATTTGGCCAATTTATTACCTTTATCTGTATCAAAACTTAACTTAACTAATAAGTTATTGAAAAATCGAAAATTACAATTAATGGTTGTCTAACTTTATAGGAAATGACTAAATTATCCAACAATTAGTGCCTAATTTTTAATATTTTAATTTATTGTCAAACTTTTTAAAAATTTCAATTTGGTGACTAATTTTTTAAAACTTATATAAATCATATTAAAAGATATTGTTGCTGATAAGGCATGTTCCCCAAATATTCATTTATTAGTCATATTAGCAAAAATAATATTTTGATTTGATTTCTACAAATTTTAAAAGATTAATCACTAAATTAAAATTTTTTAAAAGTTTGATATGAATGTAAAAAATCTCAAAAATTAGACATTTTTAAATATATTATCTCTATTTTTTGTAAAACTTAAATTTAATCAATATGGGTACTACTCACCAATAATGTAAGTAAAAAAATTAACACCAAATTCAAATGTCCATATGAGTATTTAACTTGTAGTAAAATATTATGCTAGCTCCAAGTTAGGCTCTTAGTTCACCTCTTTAGGGATGACAAAAAAAGTTTGGTCTGACTTAGTTTGACCCAAGCCAACTCAACCTAAAGTCAACAAGTCCATATCGAATTGGTCAAGTTTGAGATAGGCTTAAGCTTTTTCTTTTCTAATTTCAAACTTCGGGCTAAGTTTAGACTCAAATTACAACGTCGTTTTGAAAAAATGAGATCACTTTCAAAATTTTAAAAGTAAAAAATCGTATTCGATTAGGCTTGAGCTTAGGCCTAAAAGCTCGGGTCTTAGCCTAGTCCAATCCCATCTATTGTCATACTTGCACCTCTCTTCGGAGAAAAAGAGTAAGATTGGACGTATAAAGTGTCAAATTTTTTTTATATAATTATGTGCCTTATTTGTGTATAGTTTTTGCAATGTCAAAATTTATAAAAAATTTTAATTAAAAATATTTATAAATTAAATTAGACAATATGTTTAGGACGCTTAATGCTTAATTACTCGACAAACCCACTTTCCCTAAAGTTAGTGCCCAACAATGGAAAAAGTCCTTTACTTCAACCTCTTGTGCTTTGACTTTAAACTTAAAAGCTATACTTTTGTTTACTTGGAAAGCAAGGAGAAGGTTTGGAAAGATATACTAAGTTGCTTTCAAATGGCTCTTAAGCTTTTTCAAGAAGATCACTCTGATTTTTACATTATAAAAATAATTTAATTTAAAATTTAGACCAATATAACTCTAATTTTCAATTCAAATTAAAGAGTATCAATTAGTTTGTCAATTGGACCCATCCTAAATGATTTGAACTAATCAATTAAAATTAAGGATGATAAATTGATTTATGAGTTAGACTCAACCTAAATAATTAAAAATAATAAGGTTAGAGGCTCGGTTATAGTTGGATAGTTCGAGTCAGAGGCTAATTGTTGAAAACAACATCGTTTTTGTTTTTTAATTTTTTTAAAAAATTTCATATCGAGTCAAATTAAGTTTGAATTGCCTTTAACCTAGTTAAGCTCAGGCTAGCTACTTCGAGCCTAATTGAACTTCAACCTCAGCCCGTGTCCCAATAGCCCAAATTCGAGCTCGACCTAGACCTAATCCATTGGGATCCTTTACCTTTTGGAACATGTAAAGTGATAATTAATTATAAAAAACCTCTTTATAAGAAAAGTATTTCTTTCTTAAAACTTTGGTTTAAAACTTTTTACGGCGAATAATGTAGAAAAAGAAAAGATGCTAACGTGGCAAAAAGTGGTAGAATCATACGTCATCAAACTCCGTCAAGACGGACTGAGAATATAAACGTCCAACCCTCTAACGACGTTACGACCACCGCCGTCTAAAACGACTTTTTCTCTTTCGGTCCTTCCCTCTTTCTCTTTAACAACCTCTCTGTCTCCTCTCTCTCTCTCTCTCTCTCTCTAGAGTAGCCAGTCACTTGCTCTCTGTAAGACCTATTACGTACTCAATACGTCGCCGTTTGTTTCCCTTTGACTAGGTAATTTGACGACTCCGGTCTCAACTCAATGCTTCCTACTCGGAGACTCCGTAGACTGTTCTTTCTTCTAACTGTATTTAGTTAGTTGGATTTGATTTTTTTAAGGATTGTGTTTGGAAAAAATATAATAATATTTTTTAGTTTAATTTTCGAATATAGGAAGTCCGGGAGGTATAATAGGATCACTAGGGACTCGGGTAATTTTTAATTTTTATTTTTAATAAGTTGTTGGGTTTCTATATTTAGGGGTTTTTCAGTTCAGTCTGAGCAATTCCTTAAGAGTAGGAGATGGATTCGAAATTGGGTGTTTATTAATTCGCGTTGTTTTGTAATTTTGCTCACTGATTTTGATTCTCTTTCTGGGTGTTCTTATTGTTTTGAAGTGGTTTGTTGGGTGTTGATTGTGAGCTGTGGGAGTGAAAAGAGGAATTTGGAGAAAGTTTTTATCTTTTTTGGATCTTTGATTTTAATCGTTGCAATTAGCTGGTGTGAACTGTAGTGTTATTCATTGTTGACTCTTGGTAAGGGTTTTTTGACTTGGGGTGCTTTAGCCCTTGTATGGTTAGTTTGATTTTAGTAGAGGATATGGATATCTTTTTGGAGTTGGGAAGATTGGTTTTATTTGTCTTTGTTTGATAGTTTTGAATGTGTTTCGCTTTGTATGATTTGAATTTCTTTTGGATTTGGGTGTTTATAGGTAGATTAACTTGAAACTGTTCTTTGGATGCTCTGAATATCGCTAGCTTTAGATGTTCTGTGTTCATGTTTATTTGCCTGTGGATATAGTTATTTTGGAAGGTCAGAGGAGTCTGATCTTAGTTCCTCAAACTGTTGCTTGATTTTTCGAGTTGTATTGAATGTAGGTAATCTAGTTACTTCATTGAGGAGCTGGTTATAGAATTTGTGATAATCATGTTAGTACTTGATTGCAAAAGAACCATTTTACCTGGGATATTTTCTTGTTAAGAGTGGTGGTTATGAATTCTAAGTGGTGTAACAACTTTGTAGTTTGGAGCATGTGAGCTACTACTGCGGGTTTCCAGCCTGAGCTCTGCAAGTTTCTGTATTTGATTATGGGGAGTGCCTGTTGTGTTGCTGCTAGAGATAAAAATATAGTCGGTGGATCTGGAAGTGAGATCCTGCATCGGGGTGTTCGGCATTCACCAACATGGAGCCTTAGGTGGGATAACCGAGGGCGGGTAGCTGGTGAAGAGACTTCAGTAAGTTGGTTTCCAGATGCAATAAACAGAAACCATGGACCGGATTTTAAGTCTGAATCCATGTATGCATCAGATGACAGCAGCTCACTGGGAAGTTTTCAGAGACAAGCATGGCGTAAGTCCCCAAGATCTGATGTAACTGGAGAGCATGAGAGGATTTTGGCTTCAGGTGAGCTACTGTATACGCAGCTTTTGTTATTTTGCTTCCTAGTAATTAATGAATTTGCTGGTCTTGATTCTTAGAAGAAAGTGAGCTGACTGATATGTACTACAACATTTGACAATATTTTACACCTATGTGGCAGATCAGTCCATCTCAAGAAATATTTCAATTGATTCAAATTTGGAACAGGTAGAGTTTGTGCAAGAGAATCTCTTTATTATCTAAGTTCTCTGTGAGTGACACTCCCCTCCCCTTTGAGAGCATATATTTTTACATAGAACTCTTATACCTATAGGTGAAGGAGACAACAGCTTCCCCGGCAGTTACAAATCCATCTCCTGCAAAGGAGTCAGTTTCATTTCGATCTGCTTCATCCTTGCCCACATCTCCATCGGACTCCCAAAATCATTTGCATCCTACTGGCTCAACAACTGCTAGGGGACCCCATCATTCTCCTGGGCATCAGTTAATTGGGCAAGCATCTGATATGCAGATCCCACTATTAAAAACATCAAACAGCTTCTCTGCTGCTGATGGGAAGCCCACAACTGCCTCGTGGAGCAATGACTCAACTTGGGGATCTTATGGCAGGTCTTCAGATGGTTGGTCTATGAATGCCTTTACTGAACTCATGGCTACATCCCATAGAGAAAGGTGGTCTTTTGATAATGAGTCTTTGGGGTTTAATCACGAAGAATGTACATCCAGCTGTCGATCATCAGCCTCTCCCTCTGTAGATCTCCGGACATGTGGGGTTTGTTTAAGGCTTTTAACTGAGACATCTTTGTGGAGCAGCCAGAAGCTTGTCACTTGTGAGTTATCTGTTGTTTCGGTGCTAACTTGTGGGCATGTTTACCACGCCGAGTGCTTGGAAACTTTTACACCTGAACTGGACAAATATGATCCTGCTTGCCCAGTTTGTACTTTGGGTGAGAAACAGCTTGTTAAGCTGTCACAAAAGGCACTGAAGGCAGAAATGGATCGGAAGGTGAAGAAAAAGAGATCGGGCAAAAGGGTCGTGGACGGCAATCTTGGCAGTAATTCTATAACATTTGATTGTCTAAAGGCCGGTGGACAAGAAGGGAAGGATCCCAAGATGACCTCCAGTTCCACCATGGAAGGCACCCTAGCGAAGCCTTTTTTGAGGCGGTATTTTTCATTTGGATCAAAAAGCAGCAGATCCTCAGCAGATAACATGTCTAAAAAGAAAGGATTTTTCTGGACCAGATCTATGAAGGCATGAAGCTCTTATATATATATATATATATATAAACAGGTGAGTGCTCATGCATGTATCTTTTGTTAGTGACACTGGGAAATTGTCTCCTGCATCTCCCTAAACATTATAACCCAGACCCTAAAAGTATACTAATCTAAACCGAACTATTAACCGAAAAAATTTCTGAACCAAGAAAGATTTACTGTTCACATTTTGGGTACTGAAGAAAGCTTCATAACTTCATTGCTTACAGATACAGGCGCAGAACCTCTATGCTCTGTAAAGAAGATTGTGGGGATCAGCTGCATACACTTTACTGGCAGAGAATTAGCCTGTGGGGTTACATTGTAAGGAAGTGAAAATTTTTTAGAAGAAAAAGTTCTATATGATTAAGAAAGATTTGGTAAAACTGAAGACATCTCAAGGTTTGATTTCATTTGATTTTGTACAGGTTAATTTGTTTCTTGCCAAGACACGATTCATGAATTGGATCAAATAATATATGGCAACGTGCATCACACATGAAAGAATGAGGTTATATTACGCCTTCTTCCTTCTCTTTATGTGATTTGCCGACTTGAGTACTGGTTTTCTTTTGGTTTGCTAGTTTCAAGAACAACAGTTGTTTGACAATAACCTTGTAAGATGTAATACATAACTGTAGTTTTGTATGAAAAGTAGCCTCTCGTCTTCGGTAAGAGGTGTATGAATTATTGACAAAATGCTTGTGATTTAGCTTCTCCTTAATTTCTAAATGCCACTCTCTTGTTCTCTAGTGAGTCAAGTCTCCTAAAAGAAATTCGAGCCTACTGAGAAAGCCTTTTATAGGTTAATTATAGTGAATTTCTTCGTAGTTTTTTACAATATTTTTAAAATCGGATTGAAATTAAATTGATAAAACAAGGCTGTTATAAAATCGGATACAAATTGAATAAAAATAAAATATTGAAATATAATTAAAGGAATTT
>JAOQML010000196.1:38150556-38161968 GCA_027568935.1 Erythroxylum urbanii
GAGTAAGGTTGGATGCCGCGGTATGTCCCGCAAACACACGCCGCCGACCTAAGGGCGGGGTGTGGGGTCCAACAACAAGGCTCTCTGCTTTGTAAGAGTCTAGGAGGGTCATAATATGCGCAGCCTTTCTTTTGTATTTTTACAAAGAGACTATTTTTGTATTTAAAATAATATTTAGTATTTAATTAATACTAATATTATAGGCCAAAAGTGCATTTCGAACCTCAAAGTTTACAACATAATACAATAAAGATCTTAAAGATTTGAATTTTTCTAACTAAACTCCAATGTTTTCTTTGTGAATTAAATGTTGTGTTAATGTTGAAATGACATTATTTTTAATTTTTATTAGAAAGTAAATCTCACTATTATGTGAAAAATGAGATCCACATTTTAAAATGTATAAAAGTGACTTTCAATTAGGTGCTTTTTCTGGTTAATTAAAAGAAACTAATTATTTGATAGTGGACTTTACTTTCTATTTTAAAAAAATAAAAATATAATGAAAGGTAGTTAATCCATCAAATGTTTTGCCTACTTAGAATTTATTTAAAACATTTTAAAAATGTTATAGTTCAATTTAAATACTTTAAAACGTTATAATTCAATATATATTATATTTAAATGTTTAATTTCAAAATACACTTTTAACTTAATATTATATTATACAAATACTAGAATGGAATACAATATTTGTAACTTAAGATAATTACGTCTAAAGTGCTAAATTTTTTGGAATTTTTTTAAATTCCGTGCCCAAGGTTCTAAATTTTTTCAGACAAGTGATAAACATTTTAAAATTTTAACAATTCAATTCAAAATATTAACTTTTGTTGATTCAAAATATTAGCTTTTGCTGATGTAGCAAAAATTAATATTTTGAATTGAATTGTTAAAGTTTTAAAAACTTGATTACTCAATTAAAAAATTTAAGAGCTTAGGTATTAAGTTGAAAAAATCTTTAAAAATTAGATAATTTAGAATATGTTATTCCTAATTATAATTTTGATTGAAGGTGTTACCATTGCATAGGACACTAGTTTCTTACAACTCGCCTGATGAGCATGAACCTTATAGCATTTGCCTTAAAAGATGATAACCCTTCAGAAAGTGGTATTATCCACATTTGGCTTTAGGGCTTAGATATATATATATAGATTAGATTGAGACAAAGAAACAGAGGTTGGAATGATCTCTGACAAGTTCAAATCTGTCAAAACAAATTCTGACCGTCTCTCTGTTGGGAGTTCCTAAAATAGGTCTCAGAAACCAACCAACTCTGTTTCCAATAAAGATCTTTCTCCATAAACATTGCCTCTTTATTGGGAAGAGTTAAAAAGTTCCATTTTCAATTCCTAATCATGAAATTGGAAGTAGCCAACTAGATCAATCTCATTATAGAAATGAAAGAAACACCCTTTTTGATTCTCAACATTTCTTTGCAACTTGTGATTGATTAACAACAGCATCCTCTCACCACCCCAGGAGGGATGGAGATAGAAAACAAGGGAACAATATTAAGAACCAGTCATTTTCTATCTTCGTCTATGGTGTCATCAAGATCATCTCCATCGATGGCTATCCTCCTGGTTCTAATCTGCATTTTCCTTTCAGGGTCAGCCATTGATGCTTCACCCTTTGTGCCTACTGATGAGATTCTCATCAGTTGTGGAGCCAAGAGCATGTCTGCTCTTCCTGATGGTAGAGTCTTCAAGACTGATCAAGAAGCTGAAAGTCATCTGAAAACCAGCCAAAACATTCTGGTTTCAGTCCCATCTGCAGATGTTCCCTCACCATTTTATCTGTCAGCAAGAGTTTTTGTTGAAGAATCCACCTATTCTTTTACATTGAAATCTGCAGGATGGCATTGGGTGCGACTCCATTTCTTCCCACTTGACAACGCTCAGTTTGATCTTAAGAACTCAACATTCTCTGTCAAAACTGATAAATATGTGTTTCTCCATAACTACAATGTCAATAACAACACAAAAGCTTCATTTAAGGAGTATCTGATCAATGCAGAAGAACCCCAGTTCTCTATCGACTTCATACCAATGAAGAATTCTGCTGCTTTCATAAATGCCATAGAGATTATTTCGGCCCCCGACATTTTAATCTCTGATGAAGCCACCAATCTTTTCCCTGTGAACAACCGTCCTGGCCTGAGCAAGAAAGGATTTCAAGTTTCTTACAGGTTGAATATGGGAGGCCCTTTGATCACCTCTGAAAATGACACCCTCTGGAGGACTTGGTTACCTGATAGGCCATACCTGAAGGACGAGGCATTGGCCAAAAGTGTATCTATCCCTTCGAACTCCATTAAATATCCTACCGGGACCTCACCTCTTATTGCACCTCCAACAGTTTATGCATCTGCAGAACAGATGTCAGATTCAGATACTATACAACAAAATTTCAATGTGACATGGAACTTTCAGGTTGATCCTGCCTTTAGCTACATGGTCAGGCTACACTTCTGTGACATTGTGAGCAAATCCCTCAATGATCTATACTTCAATGTGTACATTAACAACAAAACAGCAATTTCAGGGTTGGATTTGTCGTCCATCACCAACAATCTGGCATCTCCATATTTCAAAGACATTGTGATAGATTCTACATTGATGACTAATGGACTGTCCCTTCAGATTGGTCCCATGAATGACGTTACTGGTGCAAGAAACGCTATTCTAAATGGTTTGGAGGTCTTCAAGATGAGCAATTCAGTTAATAGTTTGGATGGCGAGTTCGGGGTTGACGGAAAATCAGCTCTTGGCCACCGTGGAGCAGTTGCTGCCGTTGGATTCGCTATGATGTTTGGTGCTTTTGTTGGTCTTGGTGCTATGGTGATCAAGTGGCATAAGAGACCCAAAGATTGGCAGAAGAGGAACAGCTTCTCTTCTTGGTTGCTTCCTATCCATGCTAGTGACACTAGCTTCATGACAAGCAAAGCAGGATCTAACAAGTCCAACTTCTACTCATCAACTCTTGGCCTGGGAAGATATTTCTCTTTGTCAGAGTTGCAGGAAGCTACCAAGAACTTTGATTCAAGCAATATAATAGGTATAGGAGGTTTTGGTAATGTCTATCTTGGTGTCATTGATGAGGGTACTAAAGTTGCAGTCAAGAGAGGAAATCCGCAATCTGAACAAGGAATCACAGAGTTCCAGACAGAGATTCAGATGCTGTCCAAGCTCAGGCACAGGCACTTGGTGTCACTGATCGGATATTGTGATGAAGATGATGAAATGATTCTTGTTTATGAGTACATGTCCAATGGTCCTTTCAGAGACCACCTGTATGGAAAGAACCTGCCATCATTATCTTGGAAGCAGAGATTGGAAATCTGTATTGGATCAGCTCGTGGACTTCATTACCTGCATACTGGTACTGCACAAGGTATCATCCACCGAGATGTTAAAAGCACAAACATTTTGCTTGATGATGCATTCGTTGCCAAGGTTTCGGATTTCGGGCTATCCAAAGATGCACCTATGGGACAAGGTCATGTCAGTACTGCTGTGAAAGGAAGCTTTGGGTACTTGGATCCTGAGTACTTCAGGAGACAGCAACTAACCGATAAATCTGATGTTTACTCATTTGGAGTGTTGCTTTTTGAAGCATTGTGTGCAAGGCCTGTCATTAACCCACAACTACCCAGGGAACAAGTTAACTTGGCAGATTGGGCTATGCAATGGAAGAGGAAGGGCTTGCTTGAGAAGATCATCGACCCTCATCTTGTCGGTACAATCAATCCTGAATCAATGAAGAAGTTTGCTGAGGCTGCCGAAAAGTGCTTGTCTGACTATGGTGTTGACAGGCCTACCATGGGAGATGTTCTCTGGAACTTGGAATATGCTTTGCAGCTTCAAGAGGCCTTCACAGAGGGAAAAACTGAGGAAGAAAACCAATCACCTGCAGACAATTCAGCTGCCTCTCCTGCTGTTCTACCTGCTACTGCGACTGCTACCCCGAATCCTGACGATCGTCCTGTTTCTGTCCCTGCAGAGAACAAAGGTCCAGCTGAAGTCCAAACCATTGATGAACATTCAGGAACTTCAATGTTCGCCCAGTTTTCTAGTCTCAGTGGCAGATAATAATCTGTGAATTGTGTAAACTAAAGCAACACTTGCAGATTTCATATTCAGGGGAGAGACATTGATTCTGATGCCTTCTGCTGTTGCTTCATCTATGGTATATGTAGCAAATGTTCTTATCAGACTCCTTTCATGTTACCCATCTTTCCTCTCTGTTCATATTCTTTCATGTATGTACAGAACTTGATGTTATGGTTTTTAGAGGTTTTATCAACTATATGGTGTGATTAATGTTAAATTTTCTGGTGTTGATTAGATGTATAACTTCAGTTGTTTTGTTTCTATATACCCCAATTCCTAGATGAAGTTTTGTAATTATGATCACAGAAGAAGTTGCAAGTTTTAACTGAAACTAGTAAAAGCAAAATTGCACCAGGCAAGACCTGCAAGATTCACCAGACAAAAATTCAGAAGTTTAGAACTCAAGAAGAAAACTTTCAGAAGTTAAAGTTTTGGAGCAGAATTCCCCACAGCTCGCATGAATTCCTTTTGTAGCAATTCCTTGGGCATTCGTATTTCCAATCTCTATGTCATGTTTACTACATCGCGCCTGCATGCACATATCATATTGTTCCCAACACTCTTACTTCTTTGCTGTATTCAATCAAAGAAAGCATGACTCAAAGATTAGAACAAAATCATTTGGTCTAACTGGGGATAGCATTTTAGTTTAACTTCGATTCAAAATCAACAAAACTTTTTACTTAATCGAATTTTAAATTTAAGAAAAACTAGATAATTCAATTTAAAATAACACAAGCCTTAATTTGCTCTGCTCAACTGCATATTATATTTCATTAAGCATTTCAAAATTAAGAATACTAAAATATTCCGGATGGGAATTATCATCAATTAGCACCTTCATAACGCTCGATGAATCAACTTATATCAATGATTGGGATATGTGAACTTTTGGCCCAATATTTCCTGTTCCTTCCAGTGGAATCACCAAGTTTAGAATGGATTGTAAAGTTCGTTACTTATAGGCGATTACTCCACGATTCAGTTATAAATTATTACTCGTTTGTTCGCCCTTACATACTTTTATCTTTCTTTAACTTTTGAGAGGGATGATCTAGTGTTCCTGCATATTATTACATTTGAGTTATGGAAGTTAAAATACAGTCCAATATGAAAGATATGAGAAATAATTGTTTGCCTGTTTCGTAATGCTAAGCAAGATTAGTCAATTTCTTTGATTGTCTTTGACTATCTTCTGTACTATCATCGGTGAAAATAGGCGTTTTGAAAAAAAAAAAATTTGTTTATGATTTCCATTTCATTCCTATCTGCAGATGTTCCCTCACCATTTTATATGTCCTATTAAGTAACATTCTCTGACTGACTATAACAAACTTATTCAGCTGCTTGCCATCTGTAATTACTAGATCACGCCAACTATCACTCCCTCTTGTGCCTCCTGGTATAGGTGAGTCTAATGGGAGGCCTATCAAATTCTAATTAGGATTAAATAATATAGTTGTTCGACGAGTTATATTAGACTTGGGACGTCTGCCAGAGGCACGCTGTCAAGGTGAATTGGGAATATAATTCATCTGATATATCCCATGAACAAGATTACAATAGCATGCAACTGATAAAAAATCCATTTAACAGTTGAAGTTTCTTATTTGTAAGGTATCACTAGGAGAGTTGGAGTATGCTCAAAACATTGTTGGAGAATTTGGAGCTTATAATAGAACTAGGATTGAGGGGACTTTGCATAAAATACCTGCAATCAGGAAAGGGCTGTAGTTGGTTTGACTTGCCGAGTTGGCAGGGCTGTTTGTGATCACATTGACATGGTTAATGATCTGATTCAATATTCAAAGAGTATCTTTTGTGGGAAGGTACTGGTGCTGATCATTTTAAAATATGGGAGTAGAAATTCTCTAGAATTGATTTGTTTGACAGACTAGGTCAAGACTAGTTTGATTTTAGAACTCTTTGACTAACTTTTTTATTGGTGATGTACAACTTTAAAATTTGTCTTTGTAACATTCACTAATGTCTGCTAAGTCAAACTCCTCAATGCTTTTCTTATAGAGATACTTGCATCATGTTTAACTACTTCCAATCTTTGAAGGTCTGAAGTGGGTAAGAATATTGTTATGCAAGGGACTGCACGTGTCTTGTCAGATGAATTTCACAGAAGAGTAGTGAGTTCACCCCCTTCTTTCTCTCTTAGAACATGCACGTGTGCATACATATTCAGGTTGTTAACTGAAAATATGTGATTGTACTTGTTTACAATGAGTGGAGTAGGTGATTGTCGATACAAGTAATGAAATTGGAGGGGGTGGGAACATCCCACCTTTAGCCATAGGAGCTGCAAGAAGAATTCAGGTTTTGGAACCATCTTTTTAGTATAGAGTCATGATTGAGGCAGTGAAAATCCACATGTTTGAGGTGATAATAGTTGATGAGATTGGCTCAAAAGCTGAAGCACTTGCTTGTCGTTTAATAGTTGAGAGAGGAATTATGTTAATCGGTAAAGCTCATGGCGAGCGCCTTGGGAATATAATAAAGAACTAAACTCTTTCTGACCTGGCACACACATTTTCTTAATTTACGGTCGTATCGGCTAAAATCATCCAATTTAACCTTTTGGTGATTTTATTTAGATATGAAATTTAGCAATTCTCCTGGTACTAATTTTCACAGATGTCAAAATCTCTCTCTTTCTCTGTCTCTCTCACCATTTTGTTTCAAACTAGTTGCTGCATAGAGTTTCTTACTAAGGACTGTAGTCGTCCTGTATGATGTGGTCTTGTTGGCAGCTGTTAAGTTTAGCCATCAATTAGACGTCCTGTATGAGCTGCTAAAAACTAGCCAATCTTCCTTGTAGCCCGAAAACCTGTTGATTTCCAAATCTTAATATCATAAACTGCAACTATTTGATAGTGGACCGATCACCTGTTGGATTTTATAATGTTCTGTTGTTTTCCATATTCGTCTGTACCATTATCAAGTCATTGCACTATCAATGAGTGTGTTAATGCCGTCGATTTAGTATGTACATCGAGTGAGAGGCCTTTTGATGGTTGCCACCAGTTCAAGTTCAGCAACATTCCTTTGATCTACTTCTGATGGATGCACAATAAGGATCAAAATAGGTGAGAAGAGTTCTGGAAGCTCTAGTTGTTTGCTGTGAACCTACATGTTTAATTGTGAGCATTTATTCTCCAAATATTATTGTTCTGACACTGATAGAAGATCTTGTGGAGGTCTTTAGTTTCTCATCAGCATCATATTCAGTTTTCTTTAGACTGGAGTTGCAGAAGTGAACATAAATAAGAAACCACTTCCTTGTACAAAACTAATTGAATTTGTGGCTATGATTATAGGTCAAGAGAAGCTACGTTACTGGTTGACCTACTATAGTTGGAGGTTTAATCAGCGGACTCCATTCCCTTTTCAGATCACAAGAAGTGGAAGAGTATAATGATCTTCTTGAAAGTTCAGTACTACATCAAATATAGATTAGTAAAGAATTGGAAAGATAAAACAAGTTTGGAACTACAAGGTTCGACATCAAATGAAATCTTAACATATAGAACCTTAATCATATAATAAGAAACTGTTTATTTGACGATGTCTTCGTCTTCCTTTAGCTAGGCAAGACGTTTCTTGCATGTTTTGCCTATGTTTGTGTCTCTGGAAGGAGTAGAAGACAGAGAGAAATGACTAGCCTAAGAAATCGCTAGAATTCAACACAACGCCTTGTATATGCATCACGCTTTGGTACGTTTTCCAATTTCCAAATCTCATAAGTCCAATCAAATGTTTCGAATCTCAGGACGCGAACAATCTGAGAATAGCTCTCAAGTACTGGGCTTAGATGTTGTCAGTGCTCATAGCTTCCAAGCTCTCCCCTCACAAAAACTTCGAACTCTATAAAATTCGGATCTCATTGTAGTTTTTTTAGCTTTTTCTCCTTGAAATTGAATTTGTTTTTTGATGAGTTGAGGAAGCTTGAGATGTTCTTTAAAGACGAGAGCAGACATGGAGTTCCGATCGTTAATTTGTACCATTTTGCCTGTGTTTGTGCCTCTGTTGACAATGACTTTTCAAGTAGAATATGTTCTAGTATTGAAACAAACACAAACTCATCCTATATCTGTTCCTTATCCTTATAATCATATAGAACTTTATGACACAATCAAGTATAGTCTTGCATCAAATGCAAGGTAGTCTTGTGAATTTTTACTTGAAGTTTTACAGACTGAGGTTGGGTGGTAAGTTTTTTTACAATCATTTGCAAGTTAACTTATGTTGGGTACTAAAACTAACAAGGCTTCGACTGCAAGATCATTTGCAAGTTTGCTTCTTTTCCTCCAAAATATCAATGACTTCTAAAGTGATTCGACGCATAAAAATCCTGCCCCTTCATTTTGTAAACGGTAATTTTTGTTTTAAACAAATCACATCACATGCTATTTTTAATTTACTTTTCTCAACAAGCTTTTCTCAAGCAATTTTGGGGATCTGTAACCAAATCCGACCACACCTCTGTACGACTAGGATTTATCATGGTATGCTCTTACAACTCTAATGCATATATTCCTTTTTTTGGAACTAAGTTGTGTCTTGTTTCAATTCAACATGCAGTACTAACTTTTATTTTCCTTTATATAGACTCATTGTAGGGGAAATCCCAAGTTTGACTTTCACAGGTATATGTTGCGTGCCATGATTTTTAGAAAGTTGTAGGAATAAGGTTAGTTACGTTCTGATGCTTAGATCGGAGGTAAACAAGGAGTTGAAAAAATAGGCTTTCTGATGTGTTCTTTCTTGGAGGAGCATACTAATCTTTGACTTAACTGCACTGAAATTGCAATTTTTTCTCTAGTTATTTGTGATTGTTTTCTTATTGGTGAACATTTATGGTAAGTTACTTAGATTTGTTGATATCTCCTAAAACCATCTTGCTCCTTTTTTCTTTTGTGTGTATGTTCAGGTTTCGTTCTTCCGGGCATTGTTGTATGCATGCTTTTATTGGTTTTGCTATTAACTGTAGACAATATCGATAAAATATGTTTTAGGATTAGAGAGCAAATCAACGACCGATGTCTTTTTCTTGCTAAACATGCCAAATGGTAGACCGTACACAAAAGGTTTTTCTTTGATTTGAAAGGGTGGTTAAAGTGCTCTAGGTGATATAGAGGACAGCTTAAACTTGAGATGATTGTTACATTGCAATCCTTGTGTATGTGTCTTGTAATAGATTACAGAGAACTTACAGAAAATGTAAAAAATGTAACAGAAGTTTTGGGTTTTTTAGAGATATGTTCTAAAGCAAAAACTCTGGAAATCATAGTGCAATAAAACACGTAACAAAAGTCAGTATAAATTAAAAATCTTAGATTTGGAATCCATATTTCTACCTTCGACGAGATATAGTGTGTTTAGTGTTATTCCCTTTACATTTTAAGATTTTAGGTTTTTGTTGTTTGCTACATGAGGAAGGGTTCGTGTCTGATGCTGTAGTTCAATGAGTGCCTTGGCATGAGGTTTAAAGGGGAAGTATTTGAAGAGACACGAGTATAATTTGCATTTTTGCTTCTTGAATTTGTTTGATGTCTCATTACTTAACTTGCTACTAGTTGTTCTATACATAGCTGATTTGAAGGTTTTAGGACTTTGCTGATTAAACAGTTGTAAATACCTTTTGCTAAATTGTAGTTTTGTCATCTATGGCAGTTTACAAATTATGTGATAATAGTGCATATGGAATAATCGACTAATACATCAGCCATTCTCACATTTTGATCATCTGTTGTTTATTTTGCTTGTTGAAAAATGTTTCAGTTCCCTTTGCATCTTCTTGAAAAATGTCTCAGTTCCTATTGCATCTTTTTTTCTTCTTCTTATTCAGTTTCTCTAAGAAGATTCTTCCTGTTGTGTTTTGTCCTTTACTTTTGCTTTAATGGACTTCTAATAACTTTAGAAGGAGTGCATATTCTAGTGAGTAGCCAAAGCAAAAGAAGTGGCCTAAAGTTAAGAAGAATATTATAAAAGGTCTTGTCACTATTTATTAGGTCCTTAAGACAATTTATCTAAGCTAAACTGAGTCCAACAATAGGGTAATACTCCCTATTTCTCAAGCGTATCTTTTCATTACATCCCCTAGTCATACATAATGAGTATAGTTTATAAGATTTATGCATGTTCTCGTACTTGTCTAATAACTTGTATGACCAACATACAATGAGAGCTCATGGTTATATATCTATTAGGGATATATAATGTCTTGATTAATGACTTGAGTACTTCAATCTTTTTTGATCTCATTTATTTCATCGTATCATAAATGTATTAAATTCTCTTATTAAGAGTCGGAGGCCACCATTGAATATATAAAAAAATTTATTTGAGTTACTAATTATAAACCTTCCTTTAATTTAAATTCTCTTCGATTGAATTTAATTTGTTTTCTTAGAATTGTTCAATAAGATTGTATCAAACATAATCTTCTAGTGACCTTTTAAAATAACAAACCTTAATGTCGTCGATTTAGTATGTACAACTACTGGGGGCTGATCCTCTGTCTCATTTATCCTGTCCCTACCCTGTCTCATAGCATCTCAACCATCCATTTTTGTGGGGCCCACATAAATAAATGGTTGAGATGTTATAGGACAGGATAGGGACAGGGTAAATAGGACAGAGGATCTGATGGGCAACTACTGGACCCACTTAGCAAAGTTTTCTGGTTTCCTGCTGAGCCCAAAAGGATTGTAACCATAACTGCATGTCACGTATAAGCAAACAACCCATACTCAGCAATGACAATCTCACGGAAAAATCGTAGTAACAGAATAACAGAGAAATATTAAAGTAACAAGCAATAAAAGCAAACACAGACCTGGAAAAATCGCAGGAAAATTGTAGTCGCTTCAGAGAAACTGTTTTAGAATATAAGAAAACTTATTGAAATATATCACGGAAACGTATTTTTTATATTTTCACAATTGGGTTGTAGTTTTTTTATTTTTAAAAACAGCACAATGCAACAATAACGAGCCAAACGTATTTTAAAAAGAAATTTCATTTTTTATGAAAACCACAACAAAAAATAAGAAACAAACGGAAACAAACATCCCCTCAATTTAGCAGTATGTACTTAGGATCTATTTAACAAAGAGAAAAGGAATGAAAAGACATAGGCATCCTCTGTAATTTAAGACATGCTTAAAGCATCACGTAATTTTTAAAATTCTTGAAAAAATTTCTTAAGGACACTCCGATAATTCTTGGGCAGCCATTCTTAGCCACTGTGCGCTCAATTATTGATGTTGATGGGGGCGAGTTA
>JAOQML010000196.1:38180212-38193194 GCA_027568935.1 Erythroxylum urbanii
GATTTTGATTTTAAAAATCTTGTAATTTACAGTTACTGGTTTTATTATTTAAATGTATGTGATGCCATGTGGAGTTCCGTAGTGATCGCACGTAGCGCTCCCTTATTTTAGGATATGTATCGGAATGACCTACGGGCGTCCCGGTGCGTGCCCTAAGGTAATGAGGTGTTACAGAAAAGAGATAACATCTAACAATAATATATAAGATTGAGAATGAGTAATCCTCTATAAGGCTTAAGTTTTTTGGATTGATCTCATTTTCAACCTAACTTAAATTTCAAGATGGTATTAGAGCCAATAAGGCCAAATAGCCCAGCAAAGATCCTGGAGCCCGAAAATTCTAAATAGTTTACTTGACAAACCTAAAAAGAGATTACAAGTGAGGGGAAATATTAGGATAATAAATCCCACATCGAAAAGAAATAACATTTAACAATAACATATAAGGTTAAGAATGAGCAATTCTCCATAAGACTTAAATTTTTTGGATCGATCTCATTATCAACCCAACTTAAATTTCAAGACTAACTACACAGGTTATAGAAGGAGTTTTGCTTTGTAAAAGCATGTGATGGTCTGTCGTGGATTTACTTTACTTTGTATTAAAAAAAATTTACATCAGACAACTTCGTTTTAAATTTTTTAAATAAAAATAAATTTAATAATTTCGAATTTTTAAAATTCAATCGAGCTCAGGCTGAAGCCTCAGACTTGATCATGTTTGCCAAGACCCTAGTCCGGCCCGGCCCTTATCCAAACTTGTTAGAAAATAGACAGAATCGAGCCCAAAAGTTTCATGGGCCCACCAGTCTCCAAAAGCTGGCAAACTAACGAATTGTGCTTTGGTGGTAATCCCCTGCCACGCACCACCTTAACGATCCATAGAAAGTAGACCGACACCGAGATTCTCATTGGTCCACCAAACGAGTTCACTTGGCATCTAGTACATTAAACGCTCTCTCTCTCTTCTTCGCAGTCCGTACGGTCACCAAAAATAAACATGTCGCAGCGTTCCTCTCTCTCTTCGAGTCCGTTACTCTTCTAGTGAGACAGAACGAAAGTTTAATAATGCAATTCTTCAGCTGAAACGTTTGTTTTCTTCGATTTAAGCTCGCCATTGTTGTTTCGGAGTTAAGGATTCGACCATCGAGCTCTTTGTTTTGTAAGTAGTTGATTGGGTTATTGTTGTTTACCATTTCCAGTGTTTATTTATGGTTTTTTTTTAGCGTTTTCTTTGTTTTTAGTTTTCAATGGAAGTTACATTGAGGAATTTCCAGCGAGAGGACGCCGCCACTTGCAGTGGTAAGTATTCCCCTTTCTGTTTCTCTGTGTTTGTTTGGTTTCTTTGCATGGGTTTTGAGCATAATCAGAAACGTTGTGTTTTTTAAAATATTTTTTGGTTATTTAATCTGAAGTTAGCGGGTTGTTAGCAAATGCTTTCCTGGAGTGGATTTTAAGGATTTTTATCAGCAAGATGTTTCTCTAAATTTTTGTGATCATTGTAGTAAATTTGTGTTGGAATGTGATAATGACGTGGTTACACGATTTTTCCTTGTCCCATGGCAATTTAAGTGTAATAACCAACAACAACAATAACCCAGTAAAAATGCCGTTGATACGCAAGGTTTGGGAAGGTCTAGTGGTACACAGCTTACACCTAACTGGTTGAGTGAAAATGAAACTGGTAAAATAAGAATTTTAAGGATTAAAGATTCAACCAGTATTAAACCATCATAAAACTGGTATGTAGTAAAGATTGAATAAAATTGAGGAATTTGAAATAAGATTAAAGAAAAATTTATCTCTTCCCATCGAAGAAGTTGAAGTTTAATTGAAGGAGACTTTTAAATGAAAATAACTGATTTATTATGGTTTTTAAAAATTGATTAAAACTAGTTGATTAATTAATAAACTGATCGTTTTTAGTAAAAAAGGTTATTAAGATAAACCAAACTGAAAAATTGGTCAGTTCAAGATTTTTGCAATTAAGTCGATATTATCGGTTCGGTTTTTTAATTATTATTAAGAACACTTTTGCCTTTTCTCCTAGAGTATTGGGTTAATGAAACTCTTAATTCTTTTGATTTATGTGTGATTGATAGAGCATATTTGTCTATTTGAATCATTTGTAGGGGAGTTGGATTCTAGAAGGCATAAAAGAATGAGATTGTCTAATGGTGAAAAAGGTTTTGTCAGTCCAGCTGTGTCTTGGTTCTCGAGCAACAGAGCTGAAAAGAATAAACCAAAGTCGTCATCAAAAGTTTTTGATTACTCGGATCCCTTTGCTTACTCCAACTTGATTGACAGTTTGGACTCTGGAAAATATGGAAGTGTTACAAATGATATCAAAGCCCTCATTAATCTGAAGAATCAGATGTTGAGCCCTTTTTACGCAATGTTTCCAGCTCTTTCAAGCAATGTTCATGGAGAAAAGAGTTCAAGCGATGAGGATCCAAACTTACAGCAGAATGTCATAGACTTGGAGGAAGATTGCACTATGAGTGCAACTGCACCCGCCGCATCAGCTTTTGCTCTTGTTCCTTCAACTGCAACTGCAACTGCAACCGCACCTGCACCTGCACCTGCACCTGTTGTTATTCTCGACTCAGATGATGAAGAAGATGGAAATAAAAGGTTGACCAGTCCCTTCAAGGCAGTTGTCTTGCCAAGGGCTGCTGGGGCAGGACAATTCATTAGTGTTGGAGCTGTAAGCTTCCCACTGCACCTATTCCATGATTTGTGCATCATGATTTTAGGGTGTGACAAAACGATATGAACTATAAAAATTGCATATTTTTCTTACAGTTTTTTTTTTTTAATGTGATCATTCTGTGGTTGGAATAAACGAAGATATAAATAAGATCTTGCTCATCATGGGGAAAAAACTTTAGTTACTTCTCTTGAATATCTTGCAATGTCCTAAGTGAATCTAACGAATGAAGCATCGATATAGTCTTGCCAATGAATCAGTTAAATTTATTTCAAGCGATGATATTTTGTAAATTTTCATTACTCTTTTTTATTTCAGTTTATTTCAATACATTCAATTTCTTTGTCATTCATGTTGGTTGCATAACCAATTTGTTGACATTAGATTGGGTGGACATCCATTTTAGAATAATAGTTTTGCTTCTGGAATCATGATGAATATCTCTGTTTTTCTAATGGTCTGATTGTTGTAGGTTAGAGATAGTCCAGAGAAGAAAACTCAAAGACTATTGAGTTTTGACAGTGAAAATGATGGCAAGAAAAGTGAAATTGATGTCATGAAAGCTGAAGATACTTATGTTGGTATAGAAGAGGATGAAGAGACTCAGGAAACCAAAGATGATGGTTTGGGAGATATTTGGAACGAGATGTCATTGGCATTGGAATGTTCTAAGGTAATTATATCTACAAAAGGCATTTCAAAATCTCAAAAGAGAAAAAAGTTGGCACTTCTTTTGATTGCAACTTAGTCTTTATGAATATGATAGACAATGTTCTTGTGAAAGTTTTGACTTCTTTAATTGGCTTATTTCAATGTGTTTCTGCTTCCAAGTTATCTGACATTTTAAGCAATCTTGAAGATTATTTGTTCATTCAATTGAAGGCCTTTTCTTCGGCTGTCTTGTTAAGCACTCTCTTTTGTCCCTTCTTTCTTCTTTTCTGTTTCTTCTACTCTTTCTTTTGCTTAATACTCCGTGCCTTGCCTCCAGTTGCTTTTATTTTTGTTTCTCACTGATAAGAGAGAAAGGAAAAGTAAGTGCATAAAAAAAGGAGCTGGATGGCCAGGCAAAATAAAGTAAGCCATCCTACATCTTTGAGCTAAAAAATAATGATATTACTGATTACATTATAAAAACATTGATTTATCTGGCTGAGTCTGCAAAGTATCTGATTCTTCACTGGAAATTAGTTCAATTACTTACCGTCTTCAACTTTTCTTTGGGCCATTTGTGGTGCACAAGTTTATCGATACTATTCACATATTACGGGACAAAGTTAAGTGACATCTATAACTGATAACCACCAGATCTAACTGATGACTTAAATCTGGTACATGATTCTGTTTTTTAATTAAAAAAATCGTACTTTTTTTTACAAGAATTTTCATCTGGGAAGTCTGTTTGAAGAACAACTTTCCATTTTCTTTTTCTCATTTCTAAATCCACTTAACCTGATTATGGTAGGATGCTGCCAAGGATCATTTGTCTGAGGAACCTATGGAAGAAGATGAAGACTTCTGTGATCATTTTTTTATCCTGAAGGATGATCTTGGTTATGTTTGTCGCATATGTGGGGTGATTCAGAGAAGAATTGAGACCATATTTGATATCCAATTTAAGAAGGTGTAGTGATAGCTTGTTCATTTTTTCAGTTATTTTCTTTGTGTTTTCTAATCGTAATGAAAGTTCTGTGGTGCCTATGAATTACTACATGATTGACGTGGGTATCTGATATCATTCAGTATTATATAGGGTTACTGTCATCTCAGATAACAATGCATGGTTCTGTTTTTAACCGGATGGGGGTTTATTTAGGACCTTACCCTCCTAGAATACATTCTGCCAATATTCTACTCATTTGAACAATTAATGAAATTGAAAAACTGAGTACAGCAGCCACAGTGATTGGTGTTCAAACATGAATTCGGGCTGCATAAGGTTCAGATTCAAGATTTATTTCACTGCTTAGGAAAAGCCTCGTTTTCATGCTGTTGGCCTTTAAGTTATATACCTTTATTTTATCTTTACTTTCCGTTGTAGTTACTTCTGAGGTTTCATTTTCACCTATTACTGGCTTTAAATTTTTTGTTGCTTAACTTAATGTGTGGAAGTTTCTGTTGAAGTGAATCCCTAAATCTTTTTTTCTTGATTTTAGGCCCAAAAGAGCACACGAACATATGCATCGGAACCACGAAACATCAGATATAGAGATTCAAATCAGATGGTTGGACTTGATTTGTCTGAAGAAGATATGATGGTGACAGAAATATGTGCTCATCCAAGGCATTTGAAGCAAATGAAAGCTCACCAATTGGAGGGATTTAAGTTCCTTTGCAGTAACTTGGTAGCAGATAATCCTGGTGGCTGTATCTTAGCCCATGCCCCTGGATCTGGGAAGACTTTTATGCTCATCAGCTTCATGCAAAGTTTCCTAGCTAGGTATCCACATGCTAAAACACTTGTGGTGCTACCAAAAGGAATTCTGGCCACATGGAAAAAGGAATTTCAGACCTGGCAAGTTGAGGATTTTCCACTTTATGATTTCTATACTGCAAAAGCTGATAATAGGGTTCAGCAGTTGGAGGTTTTGAAACAGTGGCTGGAGCATAAGAGCATTCTGTTCTTAGGATACAAACAGTTCTCCAGTATTGTCTGTGATGAGGGGAACAATCCAGCCTCCTTGAACTGTCAAGAGATACTGCTGAAGCGACCTTCCCTTCTTATTTTAGATGAAGGTCATACTCCACGGAATGAGAATACTGATGTGTTGCAATCTCTGGCTAGGGTGCAGACGGCTCGAAAGGTTGTTCTTTCAGGAACCCTTTATCAAAATCATGTCAAGGAGGTATTTACTATCTTGAATCTGGTTCGTCCAAAATTTTTGAAATTGGACACATCCCGAGCCATTGTCAAGCGCATTCAGAGTAAAGTGCACATCCCAGCTGGAAGAAAACTGTTGAAAGTAGGTGCTGATGCTGGATTTTATGACTTGGTAGAGCAAACCATACAGCAAGATTATGATTTCAAAAGGAAAGTCTCCATCATTCAGGATCTCCGTGAGATGACCAGCAAAGTCTTGCACTATTATAAAGGAGATTTCTTGGATGAGCTTCCTGGACTTGTTGATTTCACAGCCATTCTGAACTTGAGTTCCAAGCAAAAGCATGAGGTGGAGAAGTTGAAGAAATTGGCCAGGAAGTTCAAGAGAAGTTCTGTGGGGAGTGCAGTTTATCTGCATCCAATACTGAATTCCTGCTCTGAGAATGTTTCCTTCACAGATGAAAAGATGGATAGTTTATTACAGAACTTAGATGTGAAGGATGGAGTGAAGGCGAAGTTCTTTCTTAAGATTCTAAGCCTCTGTGAATCAACTGGCGAGAAGCTACTGGTTTTCAGCCAATATCTTACGCCTTTGAAGTTTTTAGAAAGACTGGCTGTTAATGTCAAAGGCTGGAGTTTAGGGAAAGAAATCTTTGTGATTTCTGGTGAATCCAGTTCTGATCAGCGTGAGTGGTCAATGGAACGGTTTAACAATTCCTCTGATGCTAAAGTGTTCTTTGGATCAATCAAGGCATGTGGAGAGGGGATATCACTCGTAGGGGCTTCACGGATCATTATCTTGGATGTACATCTGAATCCATCAGTCACCCGACAAGCGATAGGACGCTCATTCCGACCTGGACAGAAAAAAAAAGTTTATGCTTATAGACTGGTTGCTGCTGATTCACCAGAAGAAGAAGATCACAACACCTGTTTCAGAAAGGAGGCAATTGCAAAAATGTGGTTTGAATGGAACGAATACTGTGGCTTCCAAGATTTTGAAGTAGAGTCAGTTGATGTGAAAGAATGTGGGGATGACTTTCTGGAAAGTCCTGTTCTTGGGGAGGACATAAAGGCGCTGTACAAGAGGTTAGCATGCATCAACACTTACCCCGAATTGCATACACAAGTTTTCAGATACTTATTTTAATTTAATTCTTCCTATATTTCAGGTCGATTTTGACATAGTAGACATGGAACATTGGACATTGGATTTCGGCTGCTAGTTCTCTTCCAGCCTTTTTTATATTCTTGCTCCGTTGTAAATTCCCTTGTACAGGCAATTTTGGCAGTTAGTCAACCTTTTATCACCGATGCATGGCTCTTCCTGTAGGGAAAAATGAATGTGGCTATGTTGAAAATATGAATTTTAATCTTTAAATCCCCATGAAGTATCCATTATCAGATGTCTCCTGTTGGGGCAGCAAATCTTGAGCTTCTGATTAACTTCTTTGTTTTGGTACATAAAATATTCTGATTTAACTTGTGTTTCCAATAGTCTTCTTGATTAGTGCCTGTTATATACATACATGCCCTTTCAGGATGATACAGTTCAGTCCTTCAGGGAAGCAGTCAGACAGTGAGCATTCTTCTCTTGATTGTATTTTAATTTCAAGAGCTGACACACAGTTTGGATTTTCTTTTGGTATTTAACTTTGATTACTCAGAGCACTTACTGGTGACTTGTGTGAGTTTCCAGCCCAGAGAAAGACAGGAAATGTGCCAAGATGTGGTGAACGGTTGAACCATTTTTCGTTCTGATACTTCCTACTAAGTTGGACAGCCTCATTATTGGAAACTAAGGATTATCCAATTGCTTAAACCCAACTGTGCTCTGGAGTGTGGAATTGTGTTCACATATATTTGCTGGGTATGTTTTCAAACTTTGAATTTTATAAGCTAAAATTAGAAATGAGCAATAAGTTTGGTGGCTGTACGTATTATCTTCATGGTTGTTCTTCAATAATAATTTGTTTCAGGTTATCAAATTTTTTTAATCATTAGTTACTGTTTAGTGGTTACAATGGTGACAATTAATAGCTTGAATTTTCTAAGTTCCATCTGAGAATGGAAAGCTAAGCATGACACTGAAACAATCAGTCGTGTGTATGTTTTGCCCAAATATATTTACATTGTTCTTTCTTGATTACAGAACAGAATCTGAAAAACTCAGTTGAAAAGCTGACCAAAGAATATTGAGGAGTCTTTATACTACAAGAAACTTCCATTTCATATATAGACCCAGGACATAAATGCATCCAGAGATTATGATCAAAATATAATCAGAATCAGCCAATTCTCACCATCTTATTTCATACCAAGATCTCGTTTTATCCTTTTCATATCTAAGTCATTACTTATACACTTTGATTCCACATATCAGACAAAAAATATATGTATCTTTACAATAATGCTACTCTGCCAACCAATTATATAAAACATACATATATACTACAGCTGTGTTTTATACAGGACCTTCCTTTCAACATTTGATAGTAAGATGTGTCTTCATGAATTGCCAAATTCTATCACCTGGATGATTCTGCAATCAACCATGTCACGACACAAAATCGTGTAATAAATGGGAGGAACTGAACCTGTGCTGCCTGCTTCCTGGATTTATGAACTCGAAGTTAGTGGTCTCTGCACCTACAGAAGGTGCTGCGGCATTGTACATATTATCACCTCTCATGGAAACAAAACTGTGCTGTGATACACCAGACAATGGTAAGCTACCTCCCTCACAGTGCTGTAAGCCCAATGTAAGCGACACCCCGCTGCTACCCCCAAACCTCCCCACGTCGGACATTTGATAAGCAGCAGCAGCCGCAGCCATAAACCTATCACTATCACCATCAGAATGAACGATGGTATCAGGGAAAACATTACAGTCATCCAAAATGTGCCTTTGCTCCTCTCTGGGCTTAAGTAATCCAAATCTTGTCACAGACTCTGCCCGCACCCCATTCTGGAAATTGTTTCCTGTAGTTGAACCAGGCAGTTCAACGTCAGGAACATGGTTGGATTTGGAATCCATCGATTGTCCAGCAGTGAACTTTTCAGTAGCTGTGGAACTTGCAGTTTGGTGCATTTCTTCACCTGTATCTTCAGAGGGCCTCCCGGGGCCCTTAGATGCTTTCGCTGCATTTTCAGAAGAAGAAACTGAGTCCATCTCTGCATCACCAGTTTCTTCTTTGTACATCTCTTCAACCATAGGTTTCCAAAGCCGCACCCGGGCATTGATGAACCAATTTGAGACCTGAACAAAAGCAACAAATAAATGATGTAAAGTCAGTTCCTGCTTGGTTAGGAAAAGAAAGATGGGAAGAGTAAACCATTTGGTTTGCTTTTTACCTGACTTCTAGTCAAGCCTGCCTGCCTTGCCAGCATTATTTTATCAGAATCCTTCGGATAACTGGTAAACACCAGGCAAAAACCAGTTACTGAGCAGCCAAAAGTTGTGAAGAAAATTAAACTAAAACGGAAAGATATGGCTTAGTGAATTTACGGATGAAGAAAATGCTCAAACAGCCATGCACGAAGAATTGATACAGAGGTTTCAGGCAAACCCCTTTGTGGTCTCCAGGCATGTTGAGTCATGCCAAGCTGCTGAATGGCTCTTTGTTGCCTGAGTTGCTGATCTACATAACGCAGACGAGTTATTCCAACACTTCTACCATTCTCCGAAGCTTCTTGTTCGCCAAGGCTCCGACGAGCTGCTCGAATTTGGCCACATATCGCGTCACGCAAGCACCTGAAGTGCTTGGAAATAGTTTGCAGGGCAAGTGCTGTGTATGGTTTTGCAGCCCCCCGTCCGGCAATGGCGTCAAATGATGAGACGACGATTTGCATCTGATGATAATACTGTTTGTACCTTCTATCAACCTGCAACGGTTTGATACATCTGATTTAAATCAATTGCAATAATGATCCCAGTCAAAGACAATGAGTTCGAAGTTCGAACCTAACTTAAAATTTGATCAATTTAAAAAAAACTCGTTAACTTTAAATTGGATCAAAATTATCAAACATAATCTCTTCTACAATAACACTTGCAATTACTTAAACAAGTTTGAATCATGATATAACATTGCTTTTGATATTCATTCACTTCCTGATATTATCTGTCCAAACTCCTGAATCACAATATGCTTACAAGTGCATCAATCAAGACTTGTGCATTGGTTAAAGAAAGGATGGAAGATATGACACTCTACAGTAATTTTTTAAAAAAATTGCTTAATTTTTAAAATTCTTTACAAAAATTTGCTACTTTGTCTTTGTGACCTTAAGATCACAAGTTCAAGTCATGGAAACAACCTCTTTGTAAAAATATAAAAGGAAGGCTACGTACATTATGACCCTCCCTAAACTCCCACTTTTGCACTAGGTTTGTTGACTTTGACTTTTTTAAAATTGTTATTTTTAAATTTTCAAAAATAATTCCTTCTTTTAAACTTCTATTGAAAAAAATAAAAGAGAGTTTTTGAAAAACTGAGAAAGTTGTAAGAATTTTTTGGGAAATTTTTTAAATTAATTTTTTTTTAAAGTTATAAGAAATGATAACATAATTGCAAAGAGAGGACTCAATAAATATCACTTATGTTCAACGAATAGGACAAACAAAAAATAAATTTTACTAGTGAAACCAATGATGCAAAGTTTCATACCTCATCCACCATGGATAAAAGCTTAGTCAATTTGGTCTGCAATTCTTGTTTCTCAGCATGTGAAAGCTCACTTGGTGAGTTATTGCTGGATTCTTGAGGATTTGAAGGCCCACTCTTAGATCCATTATCGCCATCTTTTGAGCTGTTCATGCCATGCTCATCTGTGCCTTGGTCTTTCTCTTTATCAGGCTGTTTCAGAGCTTTACGAACATTAACAACTTCATCAAGAAGTTGCTGTGCTGCTTTAAGGTACTTGGAATGGGGAATGGCTCTTGCAACACTATTCATTCCAAATGGTGACAAGTCCCCTCCAGTTAAATCTTGGTTCCCTCCAGGAAAGCCAGAACCATGTGGCAGATACTCAGCATTTCTTGATAGTTCATCACCAGAAGAGTTATTTCTATCACCATTTTCACCGATAACTGACCCATTAGGACTTAAGAACGAAACAATTCCTTGGTTTGGACTTGAATTTGGATTCAGATTGCGGTAGGGGATGGATGGCATTTGTATTCCAGATGGGATTTGTGTGCCAAGGCTGAGTGATAAACCCTGGCCTTGCAGGTTCTGCCCACCACGGAGAATCCCAGGACCATTCATAGAGTGCATAACCAATACCTCATTCCTACTGTCCCTCAAGGCATTGAACTCATGTTCTCCGATCAGTGATCCATTAAGACTTGACATCATTTGTTGCTCCTGTGGTGTTGAATCTGAAGCTTCTGTAGGATGAACATCAATGCAGCTATTTGGCTGCTGAGAATTACCAGCCAAAGCATCAGGATATGATCCAGAATTCATATACACCATCATATTGCCTGGAAGAACAGGTGCCTCTGAGTAGGAACCAGGCAAATATATCATTTGTGTAGCTTCTCTTTGATTATTGGGACTAGGATAATAAGTAGCCATTTATTTATTTCCAGGTTATTAAGTCCAAATCTCAGAGTCTCCCATTAACTGAAAATAATCACTCAAACAGCCTGCATAAACAAAAAAACAGCTCTTCACACAAAATGGAAAACGGGCAAAAAGAGATATAGAACAAGGAAGCAATGAACTTTTATGGAATAACCATATTGCCATCAATCTTTACATTCACAAAAAAGTCACACACATTAGGAATTGCATTTAAAAAATCTATGCATTATAAGCATTTATGAAAAGAGACTCATTACCACTACCAAATAAAGAAAATTTTATTTTGTAAAAATAATATATTTTACTATTTATCGTATCGATGGCCACCGATGATCACCGATCACCGATCACCGATCACCGACCACGAAGCTTTTTGCTTAAGGAAAACCATAAACAGAAGCCAATATTATGTAACTTTTGTTTACAATAGCCAAGATGGTATGCTTATTCAATCATAGAACTCAGAATATAAAAACATAAACAGAAAACCTAAAGATTTTGTGGATTACTTTCACGGTTATCATTATTTTTATTTGATAGTATAAACAAACTTTATATTGCCAAAAAAAAAAGAAAAACAAAGCTTTCCCCACAAATCTAGGAACAGAAAGGCCAATGACCCAAAAACAAACTATTTTTTCACAAAAAGAGTTACAAACTATGAACAAGGGGATGAACTTTGATGAGGAAACCAACACTTGGAAAACATTCCCAGAGGAAAATTTACTTAAATCAGTGATTATAAGATGCTAAAGCAAACATTTATCAGCAAATCCCAATAGATAGTAACTGAAAAAGAGGAACAATCTTGTATCACCAAATAGTATTGTCCAACCCCAGGCAAAGAATCATGAAAAGAGAAGTATATCATTAAAAAAATATGCATGGAAGAGATTAAAAAAGTCCCAGAGATCAAGCAATTAAAAATTTACCTGCAAACTACCAACACTTGTGAGTGTTCTGGGGAACAGAATATGTCGAAGACAACACTGGATCGGTTGATTCACAAATCAGATCCCAATACAAGCATAACAACAACAAAACAATAATACCCTTTTCAATATACAACCCTACAAAGATATAAATAACCAAAAAAATGAGGAAAATTTTTATAAAAAAGAGATATTGAAAGGAACAGATGAATTTTTCTCACTTCTGATCTTTTTCTATCATCATATGTTCTTCGTCCATCGTTCCATCGAAAGCCCACGTGAGCATCTTCCTCTTTCTTTTCACTTTCTCTTTCACTTACACAAAGTAAGTACTGTTGTTATACTTTGCTTTTATCTGTAAAAAAGAGAAGTACCCTTTTAAAGAAAATGATGGTTTTCCTATTTCTAGCTAATCTTTGTATGACTTCTATCTGCAAAATAAAAAAAGATCCAACTTTTCAGTGGCTTTTGAATGTCGTTTGAAAACCGCAGTTGTAGATACAGAAGCAAGAGTAGTTAGTGGTAGTAGTTGGTGAAACCTTGACTTGCTTTTGTTATGACTATTGCTTCTGCTTCTGCTTCTGCTTCTTCTTCTTCTTCTTCTTCTTCTTCTTCTTCTTCTTCTTGATGTTGTTGCAACTCTTTTGAGTTCTTGAGTTTGGTTAAGGAGTTCAATCTCTAACCACCAGTTGGTAGACCTTAAACCCCTCTCGGAGAACCGCCATACCCATTTCTCTCTCTCACTCACTCTCTTTCTCTCTCTCTCAGGCTGTCTCTCTCATCCTTAAGCTTGGAAGGTCTGGCTCTGCTTCAATATCCACCATATAAGCCTATTCTACTGTTTCTCTTTTTTCATATTTTTTTCTAGGCCTAACTTATTCTTTATTTAACATAATTCATTATTAAATAATAGCTATATAGTTAATCCTTT
>JAOQML010000196.1:38266873-38277839 GCA_027568935.1 Erythroxylum urbanii
AAATTCGGATGTGTTTTGAAGAATTTAGGTGTTTTGTGTATGCAGATGTTCATAAGTGTAGGTTTTGGTGATTTCTATGTTCTGAGGCCAATTATGAATTTTTATGGTCTGAATTGGAGAAAGTGTTCTAAATGAAAGTTGTAGAGAATTGTTAGAGCTTTGTAATGATATATAATATGCAATTTTTGGATGTAAGCACTGAAATATATGAATTTTTGAAGTCTGGATATGGTTTAGGTGCAAATGAAGTGGGCAGAAACTTTGATTGTGAATTTGACCACTTGGGCCCATTTTAAATTACACAAATACAATCATTTTCAGTTTCTCAAAATTATTACACACTGTAATATTCAAGTACAAATAATACAACATTTTGCGGAAAAATACACTTTAGCGTCAAATAAAGAAAATTAATGCATACGCGAACTGATCCCGACCTCTTCTTTTCTCTCACAATTATACCAGGAAAATGTCATGAATGCATGTACAGTTATTTTTCACGTGCAAAAATCACTGTTCACTATTGCATGAGCATGAGATGTGTTTTTCCTAATTTCTCCGATTGATCTCTCGTGTACCCATTTCCACAATTCAACCCGTTATCTGGAAACGGGATGTTACATAAAAGTTGAACTGGAAGTTAAACCATCAATACAAAAGGTTTAAGATTTAAAAAGTTCGACTGGTATTAGACAGCTATAAAGCCAGTTAAATATTTAATAAAATTGAAGAATTTGAAATATAAGTGAAGGAGCCAATCCTTATCCATCAAAAGATTTTTAAATAAAAATTAATTAATTAATTTTAGTTTATAAAAACACATTAGTTTATAAAACTGACCGATTAATTGATAAATTGATCGATTTTAATAATAAAGGTTATTATAATAAATCAAATCGAAAAGTTAACCGAATTAAAGTTCTTATGATTAAAGTGATCAAATAGATTTAGTTTTTTAATCATTGATATTATAGATGTTAAGATTTTTCTAAAATTCTCTTCCTTTTTTTTTAGTCTAAGATGTGATATATCCTTAATAAGAGTTAAGTATTCTTTTAATATATAGCTCTTATAGTAGTTTTAAACCAACAAAATACCAATATCCTATGTTAGTTAAAGAAATAACTCAATTTTTAATAATTATTCTATTATATGTTACATAATAAGATGTGAGTTACAATTTTTGATATAAATTTTAATTTTAGTATAATTTATACAAAAATGTGGACTAGCATGTATAAGCTCACATAACTAACTAACTAAAATACAATACAATTACCTTCTTCAATGTTCTTAAGCATGTATAATTCTTTTGTTCATTTATATTAGAAACTTCATTCAAGATCTCTTAAATAAGGAAGGATTTTAATAAGAGGTTTTTTTTATTGTTGAAGATAGGAAGTAAGTTAATTATAGATTTATTTTGTATATACTCGATTCTTAAATTAATGGAACAAGGTAATAGACAATGCAAGTTCTTTGTTTTGTATAATATCAAATTCACAAAAAAGAGTATTGGAATAATTAATAAAATGAGAGACAAGAACATTAAGCTTATGAAAGAAAATGAGATGAATTTGATTTTGTTTCTTGTTTCTTGGCTTGCTTTTGGGATTGTGATATCTTTATTAATGTTTTATAAGTTTTGCAAGTCAACTTAGAAAATGTTATATTTGCATTGTCACCTATTGTATTATATTTCAACATTTCCCTTTCATTTGACTAAGTTTGTTTATTATTTTGAATTTATTGGTACAAAATAGATGTGATCTAATCGATAACATGTCATTGTGTGAAATGTGGAATCAAATACAAGTGAACAAAACTAAATGTGAAAAGACACAAATTAATAAACATAAGCCATATACTAAACATAAGCCAAAGATTTAAACATACCATTCATAAACATAATATTAATAAGGACAACCAATCTAAATGATATCCACTTAGAAGAAAATAAGTTAATACAAAAGATGATTAATTGCCCTAAATGCATAAGAAAATAAATGTTAACATCAATTTGAATAATAAATGATCATATTATATTGAACACAACAAAAGAAAGTGGATAATATTGAATAAAGGTTAGTGATCTAAAAAATCTACAATTAGCTTCATCACTTATCTTACTTATGTTGAGATGAAGGAGCTTTGCAACTTTCTGAAATTATGGTCAATTTTTTGTCATCTTCCCTAAGAAATATAACTTGCATGCCTTTCTTTTAACTTGCTTGATCCTTTTTTTTTTTTGGCCTTTTACTCTAGTTTTGAAGATTGGTGGTACAACAAAGTGCTCATAAAATTTTTTCTCTTAGTCGGAGCTAAAACTATTTATTAGAAATGGTTTTTTTTAATGCATTCTGGTATATCCCTTTAGAGTAGCATTTTTTCATACATAATGATGACAATGAGTCAGTCTCGCCAATTTCTTTAAAATTAAAAGTATTAAATAATATCTTTTTTTAATTGAGTTTGAATCAAACCTACTCGAGACTCAACTCCTCTAAGCAAAACGAGTTTTGCTTAGAATAGTTGGGTCTCGAACTAGTATGGGCCTAAGTCTAGCCTTAGCCTACAGGCTGATTCATTGAAAACAATTAAATTTAGGCCCATGGGCCACCCATTACCATTCTTATGGACTATACATTATTTTGTATTCCTTTATCAAGTAATATATATACATTTACATTTCTACAACATATTCTTAATTACTAGATCTTACTTACCACATGTGTAAGATTAGTTTTTCAAGTTGACTATATGGTAGATTTTGGTTTAATATTCCACTTCAAATTTCCCTTTTCTAATATAATATGTAAGGTAATTTGAAGCTTCCTTCTTATTAGGAAGTTATGTCTTCTTTCTTTTAATGACATCTATTGACAATATTCTCTTCATCACCTAGTGAGAATGAATTTGTCTATAGCTTTTTTAAGTATGCATTAATTCTTTTAATGTGTTGTTGGATAAAATATCACATTCAAACATTCTATCAAATCCATTTTTACATTATCTCTTTTGTCTTAGCTTCTTCAACTAACTATGGACACTTTTGTTGAATAATTTAAACATTTTCATTTACTTTTTCCTCATCACATGTGTGCAATAGTTATTGCACATATCATTTAATCCTTTAAGATTTTGTTAACTTTGATATATTGCCTCCTAATATTAGCCTAAAAATGTTTAAAACAATACATGTGATTATAATAATACAACTAATTTTCAAATGATTGATGAAACCCTTACAATTCACAAAATTATTAGATTGTTTAGTAATAAAAAATGTTTGAAACAATACATGTGATTATAATAATACAACTAATTTTCAAATGATTGATGAAACTCTTACAATTCACAAAATTATTAGATTGTTTAGTAATAAAATATACCCAATCAAGCATGATTTAAATATTGATAAACTTCATCTTTCCCTGTCAAACATGAAGACACATGTTCCATTATACCTATCTCTTGGAGAAGACATTCCAAAGAACTATTTCCATGTCTGTTGTTTTTCATCCTAGCAAGTGACCAAGCTAATAGACATATGATGTTGTTAAGATCTTCACCCAACTGCTATTAAAAATTACTTCCTGTCTTATCTTCAAATGGCATCTATCTTCACATATTTGATCATTGTCTAAAAACTTATTCTCATCTTCAAAGACTCGTGTGAAAACTTATATAAAATTCTTATACGTCTTCATGCTATTGTTTTTTTTCTCTCTCATTTATGAAATTAATCAGTGCGATTCTATCTACCCTAGCCTTAAAATATTCCATACTATCGTGAACCTAAAAGCACCATCATAATGATATTTGAACTTGGTTTTTAAGTCTATCAAGGATATGCAAAATAGCAATTTGACTAAAAGCTACATATTATTAATAATATTACAAATTATAATTAAAAATGTCTATCAAAACATATAATTTAAGCTACATATAACCTAACAGTAAATATATCTCTCACATGAGTCGACTAGATAATTTAAGAGTCAATACGAGATACAAATAAAAGAAAAGACTTCATTTGAAAATAAAGAATAATGTACATTGATTAAAATGGTAGTTCTTATTACCTGTAATGATAATTATTCATTGGCTTAACTGAATAACTAAATAAAATAAGTAGAGCCTTCTCTTCGTCTCATGTTGATGGGTCTTCTTTTTTCAAGACCTAGTCGAAGAAGAATTTAATAATTATTGATTTTAATATATAAATAGGACAAATCCCTTAAGGGATATATTTACATTAAAAAAATTAAAATTAGGCCTTCAATTGGAATGTATTATTATCCATATATAAAATGTTTAAAAACAAGTATGTAAGGTTCTATATTTGAACTAGATCCTTAAGATGCCATACGTCTTCAAATTGGAGACTAATGTCTTCACCCAAACCAAATACCAACTTATTAACCCTTTGAAACTTATATGCATTTAAGATTGTCTTATTAAACTAATCTTCTTTTTGTCAATTTTTAGAATAAAAATTACAATAATAAAGTAGTACTTAACAAAATATACTCATTCGGAAAAGGAAATTTTCACTCTTTTACCTTTAATGAAATTGGAGAAGTAATGTTATCCACTAATTAGTCTTGCTTAACTTTCTTCATGCTTCATAATTTAATTTATTCCCTAAATACTTGGATGCAAGGTACTATTGTAGAAGTAGAGCAACAATGAAGATCAATTTTATGGGCAACAATTAAAGGATTGGATTGTTAACATATAAGTAATTTAGAGCTTCATTTGCTAAAAAAAGATTTGCACAATGTCGTGCTATTGTGAAGGGAAATAAATGGAGAAACAATGATGATATCATTAGTAGGGTTTCAATAGGTTGTGTGTTTTCTCTAGTTATCTAAAGTGGTGAAGAAGTCTACGCAAAATGACCTCGTTTTAATCATAGGATTTTTAATATTTGGTTAACGGTGGAGTAATTTATGATGATAAGTTATATTACAAGGTTGTTAGTATAAATTTTGAAATTATCAAAGACAACTTAGAAAAATTAAATGGCAAAGTGGTAATTAAGATGTAACTAAATCTTAATTTAACTTAGACATGGTTATAAATTCAAATCAATCAAAGCCTTTAATAAAATATTAAGGTAATAATTAGTGTTAAATTGAAAATACCATTATAATTTATAGGAGAGATGATGTGTTTTATTGGGTGAAAGTAGGGGAGAGTGGTGAAATTTGAAGAGGATGGAATGAATATATAATAAAGTAAAAATAATGCTAAAGGTGTAGCCATCATTGATAATAAGTGAGTGTAAATGATAAGTGAGTTATCCATTTGACGAGGTCCAAATTATGTGAATATAATAAAAATTTAAAATATAAATGTGTAAGAAATATTCTTTCATTTATCATAAGAGCCTTCTTCTATATATCCATTTTTGTTACAAAAGATTAAGAACAAAAACTAAATTTGCTTATGTAAGTTTATATTTAGACTCCATTAATGATAATAATGCTCTTACACCTTTGAATGATGTTGTATTTAATCAATGAAAATGAAAAAGGCAAAAACTTAGAAAATGTAAAAGTTAAAGATATGGATCTACCTTTAAGATTTTGATAAAAATTTAAATAAGTTCTTAATATTTTGATTTTTTATAATTTGGACTATTAAAATTAATATGTGTGTTCACGTAATAATTCTTTTAGTAGTGACATCAAAGTTAATATATGATAGGAGTTAAAGTTAACGTACTCAGCACACAAGGCTTCCTGCTTTGCATAGATCTGGAGAGGGTCATGATATTATTTAAATTTCCATAACAATCTTTTAAAGTTAATTCATAAACTTAATTGCATTTAAAGTGCAACACTAATTTCGTTTTCTTGTGTAATTAGTTTTAAAAAATTCAAATTATTCGATCAAAACATGCAAGATCTATAATCAAATTAACAAAATAAAAATCACATTATTAAATCTGAAACTTTCATCATCTATAATATAAGATATATAAAATCCTAATTGAGTTCCCTTAAGTGAATCTTTTACACAACCATAGCTCAAATGTAAAGAGATTGCATCAAGAAGAATTTTCATATACAGTGGTCTAATATCAAACTAAAAAACTCGGTTATAATTTGATGCTAATTTTTCATTATCATCGTCATCATATCCAGTTAAATCTCAAACTAATACGAAATCTGATAATATACAGTCTTACCCCTATAAAGTAGAGAGGCCAATTTGATGCTAATTGGTAATGTAAAATCTATTTGCTTCTGATTTATATTTCTTACAAACTAGACTTTAAAAATAGTGAAATTGAATTAGGCGCCCGAACGATGAAGTCAAAAATAAAAGTTATCAAGGGTAAATTTTTAAATATAAATTTTAGAACGAGTAAAATTATCATTTTTACATTAAAATTAAAAATTTTATTATATTTATTTTGGTTAATAAATTTATCAACTTTCACTGATCATTGTAAACGAAATATCAAACTTTTTACCATGTGCTAAATGACAGAAATTAGTTTCTCAATGATTCAATTCTTTAAGAAATTACTATCAATAACACCAATAAACTCAATTAACCCTTTTATTTATATTCTCAACAGGTAAGAATAAACAAATGTTAATCTAAGTTTAATTATTTATTTGATAACTCTTTTGATTAAGTATAATCCATTACTTAAAGAGTTCTCATGAACTTACACCTGAAAGAGATAAATATGACAATTGAAGAAAGTGAGAAACTTCAATAGCTCTAACATGATCTATTAGCAGTTTTGTACATCTATGTTCAAATCCAACCTATTTTATCTTATAACATGTAAAGATACAAAGGACCATGATTAATATATTTTATCATTTATATTACTTATATAAAAATATATGCATTAATGCAGGCATATAAGTATTCATGCAGCTTTTCAAAAAAAAAAAAAAAGTATTCATGCAGGTTCTGCTCAACAAGATTTCTCACAGATTTGTGTAGATTTACAGATTTACAAAAGCTTTTTTTCTAGTGACAATGAGTAAATTTAATGAATCAAAGAGAAAAATGTGAAAAGAACATTCTCACTGGGAGCTGATTCTTCGATTTCTTAATTAGGAAGGAGATGCTGTGCCAAGATTGTGAAGCCACCATTGTTAGTTTCCATAAATACTCCACTAAGCTTTGAGTCTATGAATTTAAGCTACTCTTCTCAGGCTTAATACAAGGGCTTCTTAGAAAAGAAGTTCTTTCTTAGAATCCAGAAAATTGATTTCTTTCAGATAGCAATTCCTTTTGAAAAGTCTTAGAAACAGATCACATAAGCTTTGGGAATGCTTCTTTTGCTTTTTTAATCCTATAATTTCAAATTTTCTTGGTGAGTTAGGTTATCCTGTAGACATAGTGCACAATAGGACTCTTTGTATCAGCATATTGTTCACTTTCCAAGTAGGAAGGTCATATTCACTGGTTGTGTGATAAGGGTATCAATCTTTTCCTATAGTTAGTGAGATCATGTCTTTAACGGTAAAAAATTAGGGATTATGAGAATGGTTTTTCAAATATAATCTTGAAAATAACTATATATGATTATTATTTAATACTTTTTATTAGTCATCATTATTCAATAAAAACTTATTTTATGAGAATAATGTTTTTTATTATTTATAACATTAATGACCACCTATACTTACTGACCCTAAAGCCAACTTTTTTGTATCAAGATCTTTTAAAATATACTATCCTCTAGGTTTGTTGGATTCGCCTAGGCTTTATATGTACATATGTATAGGCTTGATTTCATTAATTAAAGCATACAGGACTAAGGAATGTTTCATGCTAGAATATGTGATTATGAACCAGGCAAGTACACTAGTCTATCAAGAAGCAATGCAAATTCCAAGAACATTTAAAGTAGTAGTCATCTGGAAAGACAAACATATATTTATATATATAGATATAAGGAAAAAGAGTTGTGAAATATGAAATAAAGGGTAGTTTGAATCAGAGGGAAAATCAACTTGCCATCTTTCTACAAATTGCAAACATTTATGTTGGTTTCATCTTCATCATATCTTGTGTGTTTGTCTATGTTTTCCTGAATATTTAGGGTGTGAGACTAACCATACCAACGGTGAACTAGCATATGAACATTGCAAAAAGTCCAGGTTTCATCTTCCTGAAAGTTTCATATACAGCTCATGATAAACAAAAACAAGAAGAAGAAACTTATTAAAGACCTATTGATATTTTTCCAGATTCAGACATCTGTATATATTGTTATTATCAAAGACAAGATCATATAACAAAAGAGCTGGTGTAGCACTACAAGTTTTTTTGGAGTTTCTCCCCCATCTTCCAATTGAGTACATAAGATCTTCATCAGGACTAAGATTTTGGATGCAGGAAGAGTTGCGTACCAGACACAAAAGCATTGAGAGGAAAAGGATATTGAGAATGAACATGAGATTGGTGATCTGAGACTCCTGAGGTTGAACCCAACGGTGTATTAGTAGTTAGGACAGGAACATTTGTGAGATTATCACGTTCTTGAAGCTGAGTAGATGAGTTCTCTCCAATGCCATAACCAGAAGTTTCAGGGCCTTGATCATAAAGAATACCCTTGAACATCCTTCCTCCGATGTTCACACTTGTCTGGTATGCAAATTGATCAGCTTCTGCATCATGAACAGAACTCACACGAAAACATCGAAAGGTCGCTATGGAGTTCACTTCAGCTGGAAAATTTCCCACCTGTAAACCTAAAAAGGTCCAAAAAAAGCCTTCAACTTTGGAAAGTCTTGAACAGAACTTAATCTGTTCACTAAAAAGAAGCAAAGGCCACATCTTGAAACTGTCAGAAGAATTGCACCTTCACAGTGAACAATAGCTGCTAGGGTTACTATGTATGTCATGTTCATATGCAAGCACATGTACATAGATACATACACATACATACATAATATATATTTGTTTAGCTCTCTAGCATCTGAATAGGGTGTAATGTGTAGATCTACGGGCATGACGAGTAAGACGGTACCTGTGGAAGGATTTGCTCTAACCCTTTTAGGGTTATGTCCTTGAGACTGTTCTTGATCATGAACAGTGGGAAGATTGTTAAGCTGTCTCTGACGTCTCCTGTAAGCAGGAACCCAGGTGCTCTTAACATGTGTTGGACACTGAAACCCTTTACTCTTACAACAAGTTCTACATCTCATATAGAAACAATCTTTCTTAGCTTGGTTTCCACAGTCTTCACATCTTGACCCACCATAACTTCCTTCTTCTCTAACCATCATTATCTGAAATGGTAGTTTTTGTCATTCCTGAAGCCAATCACAGCTCATTTCAGATTCAGTTCTGAAATGTCCTTCTTCTTCTTCTTCTATTCCTTTCTTGTTTTTAGTTTAAACTAAGTTTTGTTTCTAAAAAAGATAGAAAAAGAGAACTACTTGTCATTTAACTTCTAGTATTTTTTTTATTCCTAATTAAATAAAAAATATACTTCTTTTTTTTTTCTTTAAGTACACTTAAAAATCTACCGTTTTAATTCATCTTAAAAGTTCATCTGCTACGCTAAATCACTAGATTCCGAGAAGGGTTTTCTTCTGTAAGTTGGTTTCTTTGGTTCTTACTTGGTAATGATGGTAGGAGCATATAGGTTATTGATTTTTTTATTCATATTTTTTTGTTAAAACCATGATTCATGTTTGTCTTGTTGGGAAATTTCAGCTTTTGCAGTTACTACTTAAACTAGTATGAGTTGTTCTCCTTTTGACAGATAAATCACTGAAGGTCGGAGAGCCGCCATTAAAGCATCATCATTTCAAGCTCAGACATAGAGTCATAGACAGGTGTATGAAGATCTTAAGCCAGCATTACAGTAAAAAAAAATAAAAACATAGATTTGATGAATAATAACTAATAACTTCAAACAAACAAAGACAAGTAAAACAAACAAAGACAAAACAAGAACTTGTCTTTGTTCAACCTTACCTGTAACATTGGTGTGACGGCTTTAGGTACAAAAATAAAAAGATTCTGGTGAGTATTTTTTCTATTTTCCGATACAAACCTCATCTTCCCCACCATAACTTCACTTGGGCACTTTCTCTTTGGAGTGGATAACAATAATAATGCCATTGACAGATCTCACATGACACTTTCTCCATGGAATTTTAGTGTTTCAGAGATTTTCATAATCTGAAACAGTGAAGGTTACACAGTAAAAAGGTTACACGAGCATTTCCACTAAAAACCCTGGTTAGGGGAACTGTGAGTCAGAACTGACACCTTCCACTTGCTTATCCCTCTCCCTTAGCTCCATGGATATATAGTATAGCCCTCTCCCATAGCTCCAAAGTCCCAAACCCACTGTTTAAGTGACCCTTCGAGCTGTTTAGAGTGATGGTTTTGGGCTGTCACCACCTGGTTTCCAGGTACTTTTTGTACTATGTATATGTCAAGTGATGGGATTTCAATAACGTTGGGAACTACTAATCAAGTGCTTTGGGTAACATCACATCATAAGAAACATATCAAGTGGGCTTGATTAGCATTCTAATGTTCTTTATTTAACTTTTTATATTATCACATCCCTTGGTCTGATGATGTGTTTGTATTATATTTTATTAAATTTTATTTATATAAATAAATAAAATTTAATAAAAATAATTAAACAGAATAATTGGAAAAAAAATTTATTATAAAATTTCGATAATTAAAAGGACTTTTTTTTAATTATTCCTCTTTTATGTCACCTTTAAAAAACTTTTTAAAGAAAATAGTAACAGAGGAGTTTCGATAAATAGAAGGGTCTCCTTTTGGTTAAAGATCACTTGAATTGTGGTTATATGTAATTCTATCGCAGATAACCTCTTTATTAGATAAAGAAGTAAGATTATAAATCTTTTTAATGTCTGTTGATGAGGTAATGAACAGGAGAACACCAGGAATTCTCAGGTCAACTGTTTGCCCCACATTTCTGTCCTTC